>PVHP010028616.1:0-22988 GCA_004024765.1 Zapus hudsonius | reverse complement strand
ATGCTGCTCTCACCTTTGGTTAGAGAAGCTTTTCTTTTCAGATAACGGTGACCACTGGAGTGACTCACCATGATGCTGAGAAGAGACAGTGGAGTATTAGCGCTGAGGCATCTCTATCGCACTCTCCCAGGCTCAGGGTCAGGGGCGGCAGAAATAATGTCAGAGCTAAAGGAAGGATAGGACTGCTTATAATGCAATCTTTCAGACACTAAATGACCTCTCAGTGCCTGACACCACCTACACAAGACCTTCATAATAGGAGAAAAAGATCACATCAAAACAAAAGAGAGACTAAGTGGAAGGGGGAGGGGATCCGATGGAGGGTAGATTTGAGAGGGGAAGAATGGGGGTGGGTGAAGGAATTATCATGGTTTATTGTCTTATAGAAGCTGTCAATATAAGTTAAAAAATATCCAGCATCCCATAACTACATATAATTTTATATGTTAATTGAAAAAGAAGATAAAAGTTTAAACGCTATTTTATCTTTTGTGTTTGTTGGAAGCTATATATTTTAAATTAAAAAAAAGAAAGAAATATTTTGATTTTGGCATTGTAAATATTTTTCCTATTTTCATTTATAAATTTTACATTAAAGTTATTTATATTTTAGGAAAACAAATTTTGTTTGCAAAAACAAAACCAGCCATGCGTGGTGGCGCACGCCTTTAATCCCAGCACTTGGGAGGCAGAGGTAGGAGAATCACCATGAGTTCAAGGCCACCCTGAGACTCCATAGTGAATTCCAGGTCAGCCTGGACTAGGGCGAGACCCTACCTCAAAAAACCAAACCAAAACAAAACAAAAGACCGAAACCAGTATTTTCTAAGATAGTGCAGGGAAGAAACACCAGGAAGTACCACATGGAGAAAAGTACCTTCTGACAAGATATGCAACTAAGCACAGGCAGGGCAGGGCATGCTTTGCATTTTGGCAGTTTCTGTGTTAGACAAAGAGCACAGATGTATTTCTTATTTGCATATTAACATGATCTACACAATGTGGTGTCTATTTGGACCCCACACTAAGCAGAACAATCGAGTTGAACCAGTGCCAGGCCCCTCTTTCCTTAGGCCTGGTGAAAGGACACCTTGAGCAGAGTCAGCAGGATCTGGTCTAAGGTCCAGCCTACAGACCTCAGAGCTAAAAACCATTCTTCCTCCAACAGTTCCTGAGCTGAGACCCTTCTGTCCTTTTTCACTTATTTATTTGGCCTTGGGGGCATTAATGGTCTCCTTTCTCTGTGGGTAGGTGGAAGCTGCCTATGGGAATGCAGCAGCAATTCCTAGTAACCATGGGAACCTTATTGGCATGGCAACCTGGCAGCCCAGCCAAAGGCAGCCAGGAGGGTGGAGGGGAGAAAAGCAGTGGGAAGTGCTGTAGTCCTGAGAAAGAGGGGAGGGGGATAGAGCTTTTCAGCCTGCAGAGGAGAGAAAAGTGGAAGGGAAAATGACCTGCTGGTTCTTTAGCTCCCAAGAGAAGCCCTGCATGATTTAAACCCCTATCCTTCAGTTCAGGAGGCTGTGGAACAGGGGCTGTAAGCCAACCTGGGTATGGAGTCCTAGATCTATTATGGTTCCTCCTTCCTAAAGTGCTGCTCCTTAGAACTAGACGTGGAGTAGGGTCTAGCAGAAAGAATGAAAAATCTCACAACACAGGAACAAATTCAATGCTGTTTGGATCACAGGCAAAATACACAGCAGAGCTTTTGGGAGGCTCTGGGCGCCAGCACCTGTGCACTGCTGTGGTCATTCTTAGATTCTCCTCTCTTGACTTTAAGCACTGAGCCATCTCCCTAACCCTTTCCTTTTATGATATCCCTTTTCTTTGGAAGTCCTGAGGATGGACCCAGGGCCTCATGCATGCTAGGTAAATGCTCTACCACTGAGCTATGCCCCCAACTTTCATTGCCAAATAAAAACAACCCTTTATTAAAAATATCTAGGGATGAGGAAAGTTTCAAACAGCACTTAAAGCAAGAAATAAATCTCTGCAATAAAGTCGGGAATGAATAAAAATATAGTAAAACCACAGGGACCACGAACTCAGCAGAATGATGCAAAGATGATTTTTTTTTTTTTTTGAGGAAGGGCATCATTGAGAGTCGAGAGTTTCCCTAAGTAGTCCAGGCTGGCTTTATATTCTAAATACTCTAAATCCTCCAGCCCCTGCCTCCCAAGTCCTGGCAATACATATTATAATATATCACAGTTTGTTTATCCACTCATTTCCCAATAGACATTTGGGTTGTTCCCATTTTTAAAAAGTATTTTTTATTTATTTGCAATGGGGGAGGGAAAAAGGAGAGAGAGAGGGAAATGGGTCATGCCAGGGTCTCTTGCTGCTGCCAATGAACTCCAGATGCATACACTACTTGTGCACCTGGGTATTAGGAAACTGAACTCTGTCCAGCAGGCTTTGCAAATGTTTTTAACCACTGAGCCATCTCTCTATCCCCATTATTATTATTATTGTTTTGCGGCTGTTCTAAATAAAGCTGCTGTGAATATTTGGTTACTAGATGCAGGTACTTGATCAAGTTTCATTTTATGGTGTATTGATAAAGATTAGGAGGAGCAAGACAGCTTGTTTTCTGGTGAGTAGTTAGCTAGGGACTGGCTCACAGAAGCATGGATGCCACCTTGCCTGCTCTGTCTGGACTAGAACCCTAGTCTAACCCAGTCTCATCTAAGGTAACTACAAGCATCAACTGTAGTGACAGCTTCCTGTTTCTTTCTCAACTTTTCCTGGACTTAACACACCTGTGGGCTGGCCCTTCCAGAGTCAGCCTCTTGAACCCAACAACCAATCAGGTCTCTGCCTTACACATCTGTCCTAATGAGGAGGCTCATTATAATTAGATATCTGATTCATATAAATGGGCCTAAAACAAGTGTGTAGGCCTCTTGGCCCTTGATCTTCTTGGTCCCTTACCATTCTCTTAGCTCACTTTTTTCCATGTAAGGAGGATCTTCTTGGTCTCCCCTCCCCTTTTCTAGACCAGATTTATTATTTAAGAACAATTAAAATAGTAATTATAATATTATTTAAATATTAACTTTTTAGTTAATAAAATATATTAATTATAATACTATTAAAATATTAAATAAATTTAACTGTAACTTTTTTATTGGTAGGCTATATTAAAAAGAATTGGATCATCAGAGAAATGTAAATTAAAACTACTTTGAGATTCCATCTCACTCCTGTCAGATTGGCTACCATGAAGAAAACAAATGATAATAAATGCTGGTGAGGATGAGGAAGAAGAGGAACTCTTCTACACTGCTGGTGGAAATGTAAACTGTACAGCCATTGTGGAAAGCAGTGTGGAGGTTCTTGAGACAGCTGAAAATAGATTTGCCATATGACCCAGCTATACCACTCCTTGGTATATATCCTAATGACTCTAGTCACTACCTTAGAGATACTTGCTCATCCATGTTTATTGCTGCTCTATTTATAATAGTTAGAAAATGGAACCAGCCTTGATGCCCCTCAGCTGATGAATGGATAATAAAAATGTGATACATTATTACAATGGAGTTCTATTCAGTGGTAAAGAAAATAAAATTATGAAATTGCAGGAAAGTAGATGGATCTGGAAAGGGTTATACTAAGTGAAGTAATCTAGACCCAAATACCACATGTTCTCTCTCTCTCTCCCAGTTCCAACAAGTTCTCTGTGTCTCTCCTTCCTCTATGAAAGTTCATAAGCCAACATAATTCTCCTTGCATTAGCATTTTCAAATTTTCACCAAAATAGCTCCCAAAATTCAATTACTGCTTTGGATGGTGTCTTTAGTCCCAAATAGCAACTCCATCAACATTCCTCTAGTATATGAGTACCAAAAGACCAAAATACACATGGTCAGATACATTTCACAGCAATACTCTTCTGGTACCAAATTTCTACAGTAGACAGTTTCATGATGCTGGGATGAACATCCAATCAAACATTTATGGGAGAAAGGTATTTATTTCAAGCTTACAGAATCTAGGGGAAGTTCCTTCAATGGTGGAAGAAGCAGAGATAGAACCTACCTCAAGGCAGCAAACACCAAAAAGCAGCAAACATAAAGTGGAAGCAAGCAGTTCTCCTGCCTGAGCTCACATTGCTCTCCAAACCTTTGGGCTGAAATCAGATCATCCTCAAATACACCCAGGATCTGCCTCCAGTGACACCTTCTCCAGCCAGGTGGCTTAAGACCCAAGTTACAAGCTTAATAAAACATCTGAGTCTGGGGCTGGAGAGATGGCTCAGCGGTTAAGGCACTTGCCTCCAGTGCCTAAGGCCCCAGGTTCAATTCCCCAGGACTCACATAAGCCAGCTCTCTCTCTCTCTCTCTCTCTCTCTCTCTCTCTGCTTGAAAAATGAATAAATAAAATATTTTTAAAAATCTGAGTCTGTGGGGAACATACAGTATCATTCAAGCCACCACAAGAATACAACTTAATTATCACTCACACATAAATCATTTAGGAATTGCATATATTGACCAAAGTAAGGGTAGATGTAAGGTTTCCACATAAAACACAGAGATATAGAAAATATAGTTCTATTTGAAAAGTAGACAAGCAATGATTAAGTTTATTGAGTAACTCTTTCCTGTGCAATATTTTAACATGTGGGGGCAGAAAAGTGTGACAACCTTCCCCCACTTATCATCAGGGTCACAGCAGACATATGAATAAGAGGAAAGCATAATGACAAGAGGACTCTACAAATCTTAGGCCAACCATGGCTATACAGCAAAACCCTGAGTTAAAACAAACAAACAAACAAGCAAAGTAAAAGCAAAAAGAATGAGAAGCTTTCAAACACAAATCTAAGAATGGACATCAAGAGAGGGTGAAGAAAAATTGTAAGAAGAGAACAGCAGGGCATACCCTTAGAGAGTGGGCTTGGACTTCTAAAGAGAGAAAAAAATTGGAGGGGGAGGTGTAACTGTGTCTCTGGATATTCTCCCTCACCATGGCTCTTAAAATCTTTCTACCCACTCTTCCACTCAGTTCCCTGAGTCATGGTGGGTGTTTTAAGTCTGTTTTATTGTTCAGATCTTAAGAGTCTCTGGACTTCTGCTTTGGGTTGTGTTGGGTATTATTGGTGGCTGTCTCCATTGTCTTTTCATGGGTTATCTGACTTGCTATGGTGGTGGGTCTCTTGTTTATTTTACCACTTTCTCATAGGTTTCATTTGGGCCCTGTGTGATAGATAGGTTAGGGGTGGTTCATCTCCTTCCAGGATGTCAGCCAATATCCCATGTCTTCTTGGTGGAACTGGATTGTCCGTGGTTCTTGCGCTGCTTCTGAAAAATACAAACAGATTCTCCACTGAGATCAGTAGAGGTTAAATATGACAGACATTGATGATTTGGCAAGATTCTAATGGGTATATCCTCCCTGTAGCTCTCTGATAGTGGGAGTTTCCCCTTGGAGCCCGAGTTCTTTTTTTTTTTTTTAACATTTTTATTGGTTTAAAATTATATATATTAACACAACAATATGCTCAGTATCATAGGTTATTAGATAAACCCATTGAATCCATGATGACATTCCCTCTTATGCATTAGTTATTCTCTCCCCCATGACTCTTACATTCTTTCCACCCCCTCTTCCGCAAATTTCCCTGAGTCATAGTGGGTGAATTTAAATTTTGCATAGTTATTATGTTTGTAAGAGTCTCTAAATTTGTGTTTTGGACAATTTTGGGCACCCTTGGTGCCTCTCTCCATTGTCCTTCCTTAGGTTATCTGCCTTGCTGTGGGAATAGATCTTTTGCTTGTCATCCCACTTCCTTAGAGGTTGTGTTAGGGCTCTACATGGATCGTCTCCTGCTTGGGTGTCCCCCGTCAAATCAGGTCCCTTTGGTCGAGTTCAGTTGCCCCCGGTTCTTGTTGTTTTCTGAAAAATACAGTCTCCAGCAGAGAGTGAAATTATTATTGGTCAATTGAGACAAATATTGCTAGGTTGGCCAGCATTTGGAGGGTGTAGCCTTTCTGAGGACTTAGTGAGGACTTAGTGAGGACTTCCCCACATAGATGGGGTTCTTGGTCCCCATTCAAGGTTGCCTTGGGTCCCTGTACCAGTCAGGGGTTCCCTGACTCTGAGAAGATCTCATAGCCAATTAGCCAGCTATTGATTACCCACCTAGGTTGGGCGCCACTATTGCACAGATGGGGAGCCTGGGTTCCTGGGCCCCATAAGTTTTGCCATGGATCCTAGTTCCAGTTAAGGGTTCCTTGCCACTGTGTGGATCTCTTAGCCAATCAGAAAGCTGTTGATTACCCTCCTAGGTTTAGCACCACTATTGCACAGCTGGGCACTTCTTGACTTGCTGGTCTCTTCCATATAGCAGTTCAGCATTCTTGTGACATCAGTCAGTATTGCATATCAGTGGACTCTGCTTTTTCCAAATATTGTTATTTGATTTGAAAAAATAATTTATTTGTAAGCAGAGAGAGATAGAAGAAAGACAGAGAGAATGGGTGATCCAGGGAGTCCAGCTGTTGGAAATGGACTCCAGATCCATGGGCCACTTTGTGCATCTGGTTTTATTGGACACAAGGGAATCAAACTCATGTCATTAGGTTCTTCAGACAAGCACCTTAACTGTTGAGCCATCTCTCCAGCCTGTTGTTTGACTTTTAAGACTAGTTTTTTGAGACTTTAGTCCAGGCTTGACCTGGAACTCATGATCCTTTGTTTTAACAACTGTGGTTTAAAGAAAATTTCTGAATAAAATTTGAACTTGGAGTTACTTTGATGATTAAATTTTCTTTGCTCTCTACCTAGAATTTTGTATAATATTGTATTTTGTATAATATAATATTGTTTCATCTCACTTTCTCAAACTATCTTTATGAAATATATATGAATCCACAAATGGAGAAAGAAAGACAAAGATATCAAAAGGTATGTTATGATCCTTTAATGAGTTTGATAGAATGTGGCCTAGCATGCAGAAGGCCATGGGGGTCTATCTCTAACACCACAAAAATAAAGTAAAATAAAAAGTCAAAATACTATATTTATACAAATTGGAGGTTCATTTTTTAAACTCAAATTGTGAGTTTATATCACAGATTGAAGAAATACAATTATAACCGTGGACATGATTGTCTACTGATTGAAGTCACAAGGCCACACTCCAATGGCCACCATGAGGGAAGATGGACATCAAAGGCCATCTTGATTCAGTTGTCACCCCTTGGGAGCACCTTTGATGCTCTATCATTTCCTTTCAACAACCCAGGGAAGCTAAGAGAACCAGGGGTCCCACCAATTTCCCACCTGATAAATACCCGAGAGCTCATACTGCTTCTGAGGCTGTGATTACATTCTTTTTTTTCTGTTTAATTTTTTATCTTTATTATCCATAATTACATACATTATGTGAGCAAATCTTGTGATGGTAGCCCCATTACATTCCTCCCTGTCCCCAACCCACTGGGGACCCTCCTGTGGGTGTACTGGATCAGTCCCTGGTGTAGGGGGTTATAAATAGCACAGCAGGTAGCCAGGTTCCCCCCCTCTTTGTGTGTTGTTGCTGAGGGGGGCCATGTCTCTGGATATTCTCCCCCATCATGGCTCTTACAATCTTTCCACCCCTTTTCCATTCAATTCCCTGAAGACATGGTGGGTTTTTTTTTTCAAGCAGAGATACAGAGAGAGAGAGAGAGAGAGAGAGAGAGAGAATGTACCAGGGCCACCACCTTGTGTGTCTGGCTTATGTGCGTCCCGGGGAATTGAACCCCGGGGCCTTAGGCACTGGAGGCAAGTGTCTTAACCACTGAGCAATCTCTCCAGCCCTGTGGGTGAGTTTTAAGTCTGTTTTATTGAAGTCTTAAGTGTCTCTGGACTTCTTCTTCTTCTTCTTCTTCTTCTTCTTCTTCTTCTTCTTCTTCTTCTTCTTCTTCTTCTTCTTTTTGTTTTTTTGAGGTAGGGTCTCACTCTAGTCCAGGCTGACCTGGAATTCACTGTGTAGTCTCAGGGTGGCCTCGAACTCATGGCGATCCTCCTACCTCTGCCTCCCGAGTGCTGAGATTAAGTGTGCCATCATGCCCGGCTTGTCTCTGGACTTCTGCTTTGGGTTGTGTTAGATATCGTTGGTGTCTGTCTCTGATTTATCCTCGGTTATCTGACTTGCTGTGGTGATAGGTCTTGTGTTTATCACAACACTTTCTCAGTTTCCATTTGGGTTATAGGCCCAGGGTGGTTCATCTCTTGCTGGGATGTCAGCCCGCATGTCTTGTTGGTAGTAGAGTTGGGTTGACTACGACTCTCTCACTGCCTTTTGAAAAATACAAACAGAATCTCCATTGGAGAGTGAGATCAGTATAGATTAAATGAGACACGCATTGCTAATTTGGCAAGATTCTATTGGGTGTAGCCTCTCTGTATTTCTCTGGTAGTGGGGAGTTTCCCTTAGAGCCCAAGATTTTGGTCTCCATAGAATTTTGCCCTGGATCCCAATTCCAGTTAAAAGTTCATTATCACTGAGTGGATTTCTTGGCCAATTTGAAAGCCATTGATTACCCCCCCTCCAAGGTTTTGATGCCACTATTGCACAAGTGATCATTTCTTGACTTGTTGATCTCTCCCATAAAGCAGTGTGTTCAGCATTCTCATGACATCAGTCTGAATTTTATATCAGTGGTTTCTGCTTTCTCCACATTTTGTTGATCTATTTCCCCTGGACGCTCATGTAGCACCTACCAGCACTACACATTCTACCATCTGGGAGCTGGTTACCATTTTGAATCTTGCAGGGTTTCTTGGTGTTATTTGATGACTTTCTGTGGTTTCGTCAGCAATAGGATCTTACCTTTGGCCTGGGGCGTGTATTCAAGAGCTTTGACAGAAGCCTGTCTTATTTTGGAGACCTCATTTGTTTTTTTGATCAACAGCTCAGTGTGGGAAGGAACCAGTAACTGGGAGTTGCGGGTTGATCAGTTTTTAATGGGGTTAGGCTTCCTCCCATTTTATTCATGGCTCCTCTCTGAGGCAAGATGACTGTTGCCAGTCTATGGCTTGGGCTATATAGAGAATTCCAGGGCCGCTTGGGTTGGACAATGGGAGTAAGATCTCATGTCAACAAACAAAACAAATAACTTTCTCTGGGAACCATAAGGTTGCCATCGAAGGCCCATACTCTTTTTTTTTTTTTTGGTTTTTTGAGGTAGGGTCTCGCTCTAGCCCAGGCTGACCTGGAATTCACTCTGTAGTCTCAGGGTGGCCTTGAACTCATGGCAATCCTCCTACCTCTGCCTCCCGAGTGCTGGGATTAAAGGCATGAGCCACCACGCCCGGCGAAGGCCCATACTCTTGACTCCTTTTTTCCTTTCAGTTTAGGAAAGCTTTAAAAAATATTTTTATTTATTTGTAAACAGAAAGAAAGAGAGAAGAGAGACAGACAGAGAGAATGGGCCTCCAGTCACTGCAAAGGAACTCCAGATATATGCACCACTTGGTGCATCTGGCTTTACATGGGTACTGGGGAACGGAACACAGGTCATTAAACTCTGGAGGCAAGTGCTTTAACCACTGAGCAAACTCTCTAGCTCAGCAAAACTTTTAAAATGATCTAGTTACATCAGTCATAATAACCACTAGACAATAATAATCAACTAAACTGGGTTTTTTTTTTTTTTTGAGGTAGGACATCCTGTAACCCAAGCTGACCTGGAACTCATTCTGTAACCCAGGGTAGCCATGAACTCATGGAAATCTTCCTCCCTCAGCCTCCCAAGTGTTGGGATTAAAGATGTGAGCCACTGCACTTGGCTTTTTTTGTTTGTTTGTTTGTTTTATTTTGCTTTTTTTGAGGTAGGGTTTCCCTTTAGCCCAGGCTGACCTGCAGTTCACTATGTAGTCTCAGGGTGGCCTTGAACTCATGGCAATCCTCCTACCTCTGCCTCCCGAGTGCTGGAATTAAAGGCATCATTAAAAAATAATTTATTTATTTTTAAGGAGAGAGAGAAAGAGAGAGAGAGAGAATAGAAGCAGTGTGATACTTCGAATGAATCCCCCCATAGATTCAAGAATTTATTAAAGTTTTTCTGGAAGGGGTGTCATCTTGGCTCGTTCCTAAGGTCCAGCCCTAAGATGTTTCTGGGGTGACTCTGGAATTCCAGCTATACATATGGAAATATCAGTCTGAGCTCAAGCCTGGACTTCCTGCTGTTTGAGAGTTTGAGTATTGAGTGTATTTGTTTGCTTTTGGAGTTGCTGGTGATGGGTTTCTCTCTCTGCTTGGCCCTATGAAAGGGGGCAAGCCTCTTTTGCCATTATGGAACTTCCCCTGGATCTGTTAGTTCAATAAATAATTTCCTCTCAAAACTGTGCCTGGTTTGGAGATTCATCCCAGTGGTTTGTGGCTGACAACAACAGTTTTTGTACCAGGAGTGGGGTGATATAGCTGAGATGACTCTGACCATTTTTATTTTGGTCTTTTGGAACTTATCTGTTGGGGGAATGGACATGGACTTAGTAATTACAACTGAAGATGCCTTCCAGAGTGGTAAGCCATGTTTTAGAGACTATTCTGGTGAGAATTTGAAAATGCTAAATGCAGAGAGCATTACATTTGGAGGCTTGACTTATGAACTTTCTAAGAGGAAGGAGAGACTATAGAGAACATTATTAGAATTGTGTTACTGGAATAAGAGCTGGCTGCATCCTACTGCCCATGCCCAGAGAGTTTGATGCAGGTTGAATTTAAGTAATGGACTGTTTTGCTTGGCTAATGATATGGGACTGAGAATTTAAGATTGAAGGTTGAAAAACACATAGCAAGTTTAATTTACTGGCACAGAGACTGGATTTAGATTACTAAAGGAGCTATTGTTAAAGAGATATTACCATGATTAAAGATGGCCCAAATGCTTAACATTGAAACAATGGAGAGATGCCTGAGGTGTTTCCATCCAGGAAGGACTGAAGGATGGACTGTGAAAACTCTTTTGAGAGGAAGTAGCTGAAAGGAAGGAACTTGCTCTTCAAGGCCACACCTTACTTTGTCTCTGAATTAACAATATGGCTGTGACCTGCATACCTGGTAATGCTTTTGGAAGCATGAGAAATGCATGCATGGAGAGGGCCAGTAAGTACAAACAGTTCCAGGAGCCACTGCTGAGACGTGAGATATGGAACAGGGTGTGAAGGCCCTGATTGGCCAGTGAAGCCATTGGAAGATGGTGGTTTGTAATGGAGACCCAAAGATGTTTTGGGTATACCAGTGATATGGGTTGCTGATAATTAATATAAAAAGCAACACACACACACACACACACACACACACACACACACACACACACACAGAGAGAGAGAGAGAGAGAGAGAGAGAGAGAGAGAGAGAGAGAGAGAGAGAGTTTTGGAATCCTCCCTTCCCCCTCCTCCTATTCCTAGTTCATGTCCTCTAATGCAAAAGAATTATACACAGGGACAGAATTACACATTTATTCTAATTTAGTAAATTAGGAAAAGGGGAGTTGGATGGGGAAATTTCCAAGTCATCATGTGGGAAGTTACAGAGTTCTCCAGCGACCAGGGTGGGGAGAACACGTGTCAGAGAGTTAACAAAACATATTATTTAGTTAAATAACCAGCCCAAGAAAAGATAACAGAAATCTCCCTTTATGAGACAGAGATATTTATGAGAGAAAAGTCTGGAGTCTGCCTTCCCCACCCCAGGCCTTACCTTCTTAAGGCCTGGAAATTCAGAGATCCTTCTGCGGCCTGGCCATGTGGTGGAAAAAAAGGGCCGGCTTCCTCTCAGAAAGCTAGTTTTAAGTCCTCCCCAGTTGAGTCAGAGAGATAGCTGATTGGTTCATATCTGACCAATCAGTTTTAGCACCTAGGTTGTAGCTCTAACTAGACACATCCCATTCAGGGGAGGGACTGGAAGGGGAAGGGTGGTCCCTGCAGATACCTGACCATCACACCAGGACTATGTAAGGGCTACCATGGAGAGCTGTTGTCTCAGGATGGAAGTTTTTCCAGCTACCTAGTCAAGCTGGAGGGACAGAGTTGGAAAATCTGGAGACTGTTAGTCACTGGTTGCAATATTGGACTTGAACTGCAGATGTTTGATGTTTGCTTAATGGTTGTTGAGTTTGCATTGGCCAGTCTTATGCCTCATAACAGTTGTAAGCGTTTACTCTGTGACATTATATGTTAAAAGTTTGTCAATTGTTTTGATTTTACAGAACTTACAGCTAAAAGACAATCTTAAATCTCAGATAAAACTTGGGACTTTGGAGCAGCCTTAAAGTTGGTAAAGACTATGGGATCTTTAAAGTTGTACTGAGCATAATATATATAATGTGAAATGATTATAAATCTATTGGAGGCCATGGGTGGATTGTGGTACTTTGAATTAATGTCCCCCAATAGATTCAAAAACTTTAATAAATTTTTGAATCTATTATGGAACTTCCCCTGGATCTGTTACTTCAATAAATACTCTCCTCCCAAAACTGTGCCTGGTTTGGAGATTCATCCCAGTGGCATGTGGCTGACTACAACAAAAGGCATCTTTTTTTAAAAAAAATAATTTATTTATTCATAAGGAGAAAGAGAAAGAGAGAGGCCTACAGGACCTCTTGCTCTCCAGACACATGGGTCACTATGTGAAATGGGCACTGGGGATTTGAACCTTTGCCAGCAGGTTTGCAAGCAAGCACATTTAACCACTAGGCCATATTTCCAGCCCCAGCCCCTTAACTTTTTAAAAAATTGACAACCTCCATACAAATACACATACTCAGTTCATAAACTGGGAATTCTTGCAAATCTTGTAGGTACTAAAGAGCTAGATTACTTTATATGGATCAAAATTTGTTTTTCTAAACAAGGTAAACAAAAGAATTTAGGGGTAGTTTCTATTCCTTCCTTTTAGTTTTAGATAAAGTTACTATTTGCAGGATAGTAACTGAAATACTGGGGGGGGTGTATTCTTTTCTAACAGGTGACAAATGAGCCTTTTTTGATTTATTCTATGTTTTGCATTTTATTTTTATCCTACATGCAATGAACACAGTCTTACCCTTGAAAGAATCTGGATCTCTTTGAATATGGAGATGTAGAGTGGTCTTAGATTGCCAAGTCTCCCAAAGCTTCGGGCTTCCTATTCAGCCTGTGCCCAGCTGCTTTGTGAGTTTCTAAGACAGCAGTTCAGCTTCTCTCGCAGCCTAGCAACCATCAATAGCAACAATGACTTTTTCCTCTCCTAACTCTTCAAAACCCAGTTTGGTGTCAGGCCACATCAAGTATTTTGTAAGATATCTGTGTGCATGCTGTCTCAATATTTTAAAGGAGATTATTCAAGAAAATATTATTCAATTATACTGGGTGTGGTGGTGCAAGCCTTTAATCCCAGCACTCAGGAGGCAGAGGTAGGGGGATCACCATGAGTTCAAGGCCAGCCTCCTGGGGCCATAGAGTGAGTGCCAGCCAGGTCAGCCTAGGCTTGAGTGAGATCCCACCTTGAAAAAAAAAAACAAAAAATATTCAATGATACTTCTTAAAGGCAGATATCATAATAGATACAGGGATAACTGCAGTTGGATATTTTAAAAGTAATTTTATTTATTTATTTACAAGGAGAGAGAGAGAGAGAGAGAGAGAGAGAGAGAGAGAGAGAGAGAGAGAGAGAGAGAGAGAGAGTTTTGGAATCATCTGAGGATCAATTACCCAGAACACATTCATTTGTGGGAGACATCTGGATCAAACCATGACAGTCCACCTCTGGCCCCCACAAACTAATAATCATACATGATGTAAATACAATGTGTTCAGCTCAACTCTTAAGTCCCCACAGCTTTCAAATGAGCCATAATACCAAAAAATAAACCCATAATGGCACAGAACATTCACACTGCAAAACATGAGGCATGGCAAAAACAGATTGAACCAATACAAGATTAAAACAAGCAGGACACCATCAATCTCTAACTCCAAGTTCATTGATTCTAACCAATAACAAGTCTCTTGGAGATTCAATTCTGCCCCTCCAGCTTGGCTACTCACGGTTCAGGAAACTTCATCTGGTGCTTGCAGCTTGCCTTGGCAGCCATTCATAGTCCTGGCATGTTATTGGGTCTCCATTGCAACCCATAGTTCATCTTCATGGCTCCATCGAGCTCCATGCAGGCAACCTAGTACACCTGCTTCACACTCCAATGGCCATTTTTTAAAAACAAAACTGTGTTGCAAATCCAATGACCCTCTCTTCTTGCATTTGTTATATTCCATAGGACCAGGTGGGCTACCAACTTGTTAATCCAGGGGGAACAGAGCATTCAGGCCCCTTACTTCAAAGAGTCCGCATTCTTCCTGTTGTTCCAATGCAGACCAGCTGGCCCAATCTCAATGGTTGTCATCTCTCAAACAATTGCAGGTGAATGGGTAGCACTTTCAACCCCAAGATCTTTCCTTCTGTGCCATCTCCATCTGCTCACACCAGTCCATCTGTTGTGGTCAGCTTTCTAGTTGCTGCGCAGAAAGAACCCAAGCAAAAGCGGCTTGTGGAGGAATGGGTTTATTTGGCTTATGGACTCGAGGGGAGACTCCATCCTGGCAGGGAAAACGATGGCATGAGCAGAGGGCTGGACATCACCTCTGCCACAGCACTGCAAACAGCGGCAGGAAGGTGTGCCAAATACTGGCAAGGGGAAGCTGGCTTATAACCCCATAAGCCCGCCCCTGACAACACAGCTTCATCAAGGTTGTAAAACCCAAACTGCCATCAGCTGAGGATCGATCTATCAGAACACATTCATTTGTTTGTGGGGGACACCTGGATCAAACCATGACACCATCTTTATGTCAAGCAACCCTTCACAGGTTCCCAGGACACAGGCAGGCAGAATGCAGCAAGCCTCTCACGCAAACTGCTTCTGGCACAGTCCTGACAAAGTTCTTTCTCACCCTCGTAAACAAAACCTCACAGTCCATAGTTCTCATTTCATTCAGGTCTTGTAACTCTGACCAGAATGATCCATCACACTGTACTTACAGCACTGCAAGTCACCTCTTAGGACGTGGTTTCCAATCTGTCCATATTCCTCCTGCAGATCAATTCCAAAATGCCAAAGCCACATCAGGGTTCTAACAGCAACAGATGACCCCGCTCTCTGGTACTAAAACTGTTATGGTCAGCTTTCTAGTTGCTGCACAGAAAGAACCCAAGCAAAAGCGGCTTGTGGAGGAATGGGTTTATTTGGCTTACAGACTCGAGGGGAGACTCCATTCTGGCAGGGAAGATGATGGCATGAGCAGAGGGGTGGACATCACCTCCGCCACAGCACTGGAAACAGTGGCAGGAATGCATGCCAAATACTGGCAAGGGGAAGCTGGTTTATAACCCCATAAGCCCGTCCCCAACAACACAGCTCCATCGAGGTTGTAAAATCTAAACTGCCATCAGCTGAGGATCAATTATCCAGAACACATTCATTTGTTTGTGGAGGACACCTGGATCAAGCCATGACACCAGCCCTGCAATGGAATTTTAGCAGTAGGGGAAGAGATAGGCCTCAACTTCCCAAACAGCATGGGCAAGTGGGAGCAGGGTGGGAGTGAGAGGATTAGACATTACTAAGAAGAAAGATGAGAACTGGGTGTGGTGATACAGGCTAGCAATGCCAACATCTGGGATGTGGAGGCAGGAGGATCAGGCGTTTAAGGCCATCTTTGGCTACATAGCAATTTGGGGGGCAGGTTGGGTTACATGTGATCCTATCCCCCCAAAAAAAGTTACAAACCAGAAACAAAGGTTGAAGGGATCCAGGCTAACCTGACCTACTAGGATTCTTGTCAAAGACAGACTTTCCAGGCATATAGTGGAGAATGAAACTTGATTAGATTTTAAAGTTAATCAGGCATTGAAGATAGGTGACTAAAAAAATTTACTTATTTTTGAGAGAGAGAGAGAGAGAAAGAGAGAGGAGAGAATGGATGTGCCAGGGCCTCCAGCCACTGCAAATGAACTCCAGACACATGTGCTACCTTGTACATATAGCTTTATGTGGGTACTGGGGAACCAGACCCTAGTCCTTGGGCTTTGCAGACAAGTGCCTTAACCACCAAGCCATCTCTCCAGCACTTAAAAGGGGCTTTGCTAAAGCTCAATTTTGCAAGAAAGTGTATAATTAAGGTTTATAGGAAACTGATGAGAGTTCAGCCAGGAATCTTTGTCAGAGTAGCCTTATGCTTCACCTACCCAGAGTGGCTTTTCTTTGGGCCTCTGGGGTTAATGGTGTTAAGCTCTCACCTTGCAGGACATGACAGGCAGGAGGTTGGCCTATTTAAATTCTGGCTGAAATGACTTTGTGGGTAACACTAACTGCTGAAAATGAGACTTGATGGGGAAACACGAGTTCTTTTCTCATCATTTTCACAGTTGAACATTGTCATGACTCAGAATTAAGTACTTAAAGGGGGCAGCTGTGGCCTAGGGCAGCATTTCTGTGGCATGCTGGGCTCTGGGGGTTTGCTGGTCATTAGATGATTTTTATTTGGCTGGATGGGTGCAATGAAATGGCACTGTTCTTTCCACTTTCATATCCTCAAGTTCAGTTCCTTTTTTAAAAAAAAACTTTTATTAACAACCTCTGTACATATACACAATGTACCCTGATCATCAAGTTAATTTCTAAATTATCGCTTTTCTGAAAATAGATTATTCTGAGCCTGAGGGGAGTGGGAGTTAGTCTCTACTTAAGCTGAGGGGCTAAGGAAGAACCAAAATGCAACCTAAAAGTGAGTATCTCTTGTCTCCTTGACACTATTGTATAGGGTATCTGGTTCCTTATTATTCACCCAAGGCACATGCTGATCTTCATTAAGTCATTCAATCCCCACAGAGAATGGAAGACTTCTTTTTCTGACCACTACAGATCTAAACATTTACAAACAGTGGGGATCTCATTTTCCTTTTGTTTGTTTAAGACAAGGTCTCACTCTTAACCTAGGCTAACCTGAAACTATGAAACTCCTGGTACTCCTCCTGCCTTTCAGCCTCCTGAATGCTGGGATTAGTTATGAACCTCCATTCCCAGCTCATTGTCCATCTCCTATTAAAATTTGTGCTTATCCCTTCTTGAACTATCCAACACCTCCTACTTCTTGTGTTTCCTGAGATTGAACCCAGACCTGTGTGTGTAAGTACTCCACTGCTAATCTATATCCTCACATTCAGTGCCATCACAAGAGGCACTGAGGCAGAAGAATTACTGTAAATTCAATGCCAGTCTGAGCTACATAGAGAGATTCTGTCTCAAAAAAGAGAAAGAGAAAGAAGGAAAGAAAGAAAAAGAAAGAAAGAAAGAAAGAAAGAAAGAAAAAGAAAGGAAGAAAGAAAGAAAACTCCCAAAACATTGTCATAACATTTGCACTTATGGGAATTATCAGTCTTTTGAGGGAATTGCAATGATCTCAATTTTTAACTATATGTATCAACTAGTGTGTGTGTGTGTGTGTGTGTGTGTGTGTGTGTGTGTGTGTGTGTGTGTGTGTGTTCGTTTTGTTTTTTTTGAGGTAGGGTCTCTCTCTTGTCCAGGCTGACCTGGAATTCACTATGTAGTCTCAGGCTGGCCTTGAACTAACAGCAATCATCCTATCTCTGCCTTCTGAGTGCTGGGATTGCAGGCATGCACCATCATGTTTGGCTATTATTTGTTGATTTTTGAGGCATGGTCTTATGTGGCCCAAGTGAGGAATCATTTCTCCATTGTGTAGCGGAGGACAAGGATCACCTAGAGTTCTGCTCCTCGGACTTCTTCCTCCCAAGTGCTGGGACAACAGGCATTCTCTGTGACACCTGACTTGGTTATTTTTTTTAATTCTGAGAGTTTTCCTTATTCTTGTGGATGGTTTATTGACAACTTTTATGCTCTTGCTTATTCTTTTTAAAAATTTAATTAATTTATTTTTGTGTGTTTGTGTGTGTGTGTGTGTGTGTGTGTGTGTGTGTGTGTGTGTGTGCCACTACAAATTTGTCCACTACAAATGAGTGCCAGATGCTTGTAGAACTTTTTGTGTCTAGCTTATGTGGGAGGCTTGGGAATTGAAACCAGACCAGAAAGTTTTGCAATCAAGTGTCTTTAACTGTTTATCCATCTTCCCGGCCCCAATTGCCTGTTCTTTATGAAAGTAATGCAATCTTGTTCTTGGTGCCTGTGTTTTGTGGTAGGGAGTAATTACTTACTGATGAGATGGCTAAGAATAGATTTTTGAATTGGGGAATGTTACACTTCCCTTGTGGTAACTAATCAGGGAATTAAATCAACACCAGAGATTAAGGATGCTGTTACAGGTACCCTCTCATTGCTGAGACAAAACACTCCACCAGAAGCAGTTTATGGAAAGAAAGGGTTTATTTCAGGCTTACAATTTCAAGGGCAAGCTTCATCATGGTGGAGAAAGGATGGCAGAGAATCACATCCTGTCACATATCTTGTTAGTAGTCAATGTCCACCCCCAGTGATACATCTCCTCCAAGACTAGTCTGGCCAACTAGTAGTGAGACCCTGCCTCAAAATAAAAGGTAAACCAGGCATGGTGAAACACACCTTTATTCCTGGCACTCAGGAAGCAGAGGTAGGGGAGGATCACCGTGAGCTTGAGACCAGCCTGGGACTACAGAATGAGTGCCAGGTCAGCCTGAGCTAGAGTGAGAAGGGTCTCACTCTAAAAAAATAAGCAAAGGTGAGAAGATAGGTGGTATTGGTCATGGTAGCATGCTTGCATGTACAAAGACCTGCTTCAATCCTCAATGCTGTACAAAATAGATAAGTAGACAGATAACTGTCTTTAGATCCTACTTTCCTTGACAACTATAGACATGCCACCATGCCCAGCTTACCTTAAAGGAAAAAAATCTGGCTGGGCATAGTGGAGCCTATCTTTAATCTCAGAACTCAAGAAGGAGAGGTAGGAGGATTGATGTGAGTTCAAGACCAGCCTGAGAGTACAGAGTGAGTTCTGGGCTACAATGAGACCTTACCTTAAAAAACAAATAAACAAACACACCATTAAAAAAAGAAAAAAAATTTTGAGTTTTCAGAAAAACAAATGTAAGGGACAGCAGGCTAAGCAGTAACTAGAGGATTGTCTCTTGTTTTTAGTGTGTTCATTTTCCTCTTATTACATATTTTCTCTAACCAGGCTTAGTATTTAGGCTTATTAGAGATGAGGCAACAAGGCTTTTATTGTAACTTGTTCTATCTATGTTGAGTCTTTAACACTAAAAGAAATGTCTACCTATCTGTTTTATAGGAAAAATATACATCTGTCTTTCCATCCCTTTGTGTTAGTGGTGATCAAACTTGAGACCTCAAGCTGGACTACATAAGACCCTATTTCAAACAACAAAAACAAAACAAAAGCAAAATGAAGAACTAGGGAGATGCTCAGTGGATAAAGTGCTTACTTGCTGTACAAATGTGCTGACTAGAATTTGAACCCAGCACACAGTGCATGTCTGGTGGGCATGGCATCCCTGCCATAAACCCATCTCCCAGAAGGCTCAGGAGGTGGAGCTAAGGGGATCTCAGGGCAAGCTAGCTGAATCAGCAAGTCCTGGGTTCAAGTGAGAGACCCTGTCTCACTAAATAAAGTAGAGAGTGATCAAGGAAGACATCCAATGTCAACCTATGGCCTCTGTGCCCCCCCATAACAAAACCCCCAAACCAAATAAAACTACAAAAAAATCAAAAGGAAAGAAGGGAAGTAGAATAGTGGCTACCAGGAACTGGAGGGAGGGGTGAAGAGCAGGGAGTTACTGTGCAAAGGGATTGAGTTTCTGTTTAGGATGATGAAAACATTCTACAGATGGAGAATGGTGATGGTTTGTAACAATATGAAAGTTTTTATTCATTGAATTGTACGCTTAACTTGTTAAAATGGTAAATTTTATGTTACTTACATTTACCACAATTGAATAAACATTTGCTGGAAGAATGATTGGGCTTACATTCAGCACATTCTAAACCAGCCATCCAGACCACCAGCCTCAGCCTCAGCTGGTCAGAAGTTCTTCAGCTACATAGTGAATTCCAGGCCAGCCTGGGCTACACGAGATCCTTTCTCCAAATAAATTAAATAAGAAAATTATATGGGAGAGAAAGGTCAAAAGAAAGAAGGAAAGATGATTAAGTGAGCTCTAGCGTAGTGTCCTTTCTATATACTTTATGCATATTAACTCCACTAATCTCACAACACCCCTCAGGAGTGGGAACTATGATTATACTCACTATGCAGATGGAGAAATTAACCACAGGGAGGTGGCTTTCCCAAGATCACAGAACTAGGTATGATTTCAGAAAAATAGACTTAGGATCTCTTCACTTCCTGCTCTATTTCTTTTCTAACCAGAAAAATAAAAATAAGAACAGTACTTAGAAGGGAAAGATAGCCAAATCCTCTAATCTCATTGGGAGTAATATTTCCCTGCTTCACTCCTCTTCATGATCGCAAGGGTTGCAGAAAGAGTGCATTAGTGAGCAAAGGAAAAGCCCCTTCACTTTCAGCTGCCCCCATCCTGGTTTCTGTCTGGAGGCACCTTGCCATCTGAGAAAAAGTATGTGAGGTCTCAGGCGGGCAGACAGGCTTTTCCAGTGCAGTCCTTTCTTGCACCCTGTCTTCTCTGCGTCCATGAATTATTACACTTCGTATTGACAGCACCTATTGGCACAGGCTTGTGCACAGCACATCAATGAATAAGGCATATTTTTTTTTTTTTTACAACCTAGGGCCTTCCTTTAATTCCCTCTCTTGAATTTGCCTCTATTATCTCAAATCCTCCTGTGCCGGATATCCTCACACTCAGATTTCTCAGCTGCATTCGGCTGTCATCCTGCAACTTTAGGTGACAAAAAGCGTTCCTGTCTTGCTTGACCTTGAGATCTGAACCACTTTGGGATGAAGTGGCTTGCCCATGTCAGTCCCCAGTAGAGTAGAAATCCATACGATGCCAGAGGCTCTTGGAGTGTGCCCGTCAGCATCCGCCTGCCCATCTATCTATTCTATGTCGTCTCCATTTTTATTCCAAGTCTACAGGGTCAAGCGCTCCGAGGTATCCTTATTTGTAGCGATTGCACGCTCCCATCTTGGAACTTCTGAATATTCTTGCGGGAAGCAGAGGGGCCAGCATGAAAGAGGAGAGAAAGAGTGATTCATAAATATTAATAAAGGCAGGCCCACGTGCTCCAGGGAAAGCTAGGAATGTTCAGGGGAGGATGACGTCGGGGGCCTGCGCGCGCCCGTCCGGCGGCGGTGCGGGGCGCGAGCGCGGGGAGGCGGGGAGAGGAGCGCGGGGCCGGGCGCGCCGGAGCTGCGGGGGGAGCTCGCTGGCTGGCTGCTCCCGGCTCGCTGCTGCGCGGCGCTGCGCTCCCGAGCCGGTGGATGGGGTGTCCCAGCGCCAGGACCCGCACAGGTGCCGTCGCGTTGGGGGCGGTGGGGGAGTGCGACTTTCATCTTGACCCGGTGCCGGAGGAGGGGTCGTTAGGGGAGGGAGGTCCGGGGACTCGGGATTCTCCGGCAGGACGGTTTGGGGGCGCCGCAGCACCCATCCCCAGTCTGGAGAGGAAGAGCCCCTAGGCCTCTGCCCTTCGAGCCCACGGTCTCTGGGAGGGCAGCGCTCAGGCCCGGGAGATGGGGAGATGCTGGAGCATCGCTAAGCAGCATCTCAGAGCATCGCCCCGATGCCGAGCCAGGCCTGGAGTGTGTGTGTGTGTGTGTGTGTGTGTGTGTGTGTGTGTGTGTGTGTGTGTGTGCGTGTGCGTGTGCGTGTGCGTGCAGGGTCGGCGTGCTGCGGGGTCCGGAGAGCCAGGGAACCGGGTCCGATCGCCGATCGATCATGCTGGAGCAGGGCGGACCGGTGCCTCATTTCAAGACCGTTATCTGGTCGGCTTTTCTTACAATCATCTTTGTCCCCCTGCAACCTGTCCCCAGACCCTGCATTCCTGCGGTGTCAGCCGCTGGCCTGGCGAGGCGGACACCGCGGGAGGAGCGATTGTCTTGACTATGGAGCGGGAGGGAAAGGACGAGGGTGGCCGAGCAGCGCTGTGTGTGCGGGGCGCGCTGCCAGCCCAGGGGGTGCTACCCAACCCGCTCTTCCTCCCGGCCTGCCTGTCACTCCTGGCAGCCCTACACGACAATCGCTTCCACTCGTGTCCAGGTCTTATTTGGCAAAGGGTCAGCGGAGTGGTTGCGGCCTGCATGAAATGAGCCTGGCTTCCATGGAGCGCCAGCCATTGTGCTGCCTGGAGGAGCCCCTCTAGCGGAAGGGGGAGAAGGGGTCTGGGATGGAGGTGAATAGAACAGCCGCGGGGGTGAAGAGGGAAGACCCGGAGGGAGGAAATTTCACTAAGGGGTTGCTGATCCATGGGCAACTCTTTCTGGAAAAGATGGACAGCTGGCACAATCGCTTGCACTGGCGAGGCTTTACCGAGGAGCAATGGGAATCTGGAGGTGGATGGGGGAGTCCCCGTGGGGCGCACAGAATCATTCTATCCACGGAGCAGGTGAAGAACAGGGAGATGGAGTAGGGCTTGTGTGGAGGTGCAGAGAGGCCCAGCAGGGGAAATCTCCCCTGCTGAAATCTCTCCACTCCTATTGACTGTTAGCTCAGTTTAGCTCAGCAAAGCAGGCGCTGGTGATCTGGATTGCAGTTCCTGCATCACTGGACTGCAAGGAAGGCTTGTGTGTTTCCTACAGGGTCTCTGCTGAGCTCCGTGTGTGTGTTTTCTTTTCCACATCATATCTATTGGGAGCCAGCACGAATGGAGTAGATTACAGGACATAGAGTCCTGCATTTGTTCTATGATAAAAAGTCTCCCAATTCCATTCCATTAATTAATTGGTATATTTAATTCGTATAATAGATAATTATTACTAGTGTTAACCCTAACTTTTTATTTGGGGAGGGTTGAGGATAGAGCCTCAGGCTTCACACAAGCTGAGCAAGTGCTCTGCCACTAAGC
>PVHP010028615.1:0-22957 GCA_004024765.1 Zapus hudsonius | reverse complement strand
TTAACATAATTCTTCAGTTTTCACTCTAGAATCAAGATGATCCTGCATTAAATACTCAGTAGCACGACTTCATTTCACATGTGTTTGTCTTGTGAATCATCATCCTCTAAGTAATTTAAAAAGGCAATGTACTTAATAAAACCCATTCAAACTTAAAGCAAATACAAGTTACATCTCATTCTGTCCTTATTATGGTTGAAGTTTTAGAAAGTGGTAAGAATAATAATTTTTCCTTAAAAAAGTATTAATCACATAACGATTTTTTAGTTCTCTTGGACCAATCCTGTAATACTGGACATAAATCATTCAAGATCTTCTCAGACCTGCATTTGTAAAAATTGGATGCCCTCAAGTTGTACACACAGTGATTACAAAGAAGGGCATTATTTTGCAGAGTGAATAAATTGCTCAATTCAGCTGAGATTAATATAAAAAGAGGCCAACGCTGGCAAAGGAAAGGATAGTTATTGTCATTAATTTCTAGGGCAAAGAACATGGGGTTATCTGTTGAATGTGGAAAAGTGTGTCAGCATCTCTCCTTAAACAACATACCACTCAATTCACACAGTAACGTCCATGAGGGTGTATCTTCATATTTCCTTCCTTGTGAAGGATTCAGCTCCACAGCACATACTGTCTTATTCCTCCAGCTATTTAACTATAAATGACAATGCCTTGCGTTTCTAAATCCCCCTGGACTCTGCTATTACGATTGTGATCATGGTGGATAACACGAGAAGGGATGATTGAAGCGGGTCAGCTCAAAATTGGGAACCTGGAGTTTTGTTTTTTTTTTTAATTTTGTCTATTCTGTTCTCTTTGAGAGGCACTCTCACTATTCTGACAGCTTTGTGCTTCATGTCAGGATTGAAAACTTTGAAACTAAGAACCTACGCATTGTCATGCTGGCAAGTTCCCACTTTATGAATCAAACATTGTTGAGAAAAACTGCATGTCACTTTTCCTGTTGCTCTAAGAATAGCTGTGCAACTATTAGGAAGAATATATAAAGGTTTTATGTTAACCAGATTTTAAAATTCTAAAATGGGTTCCAAGTCGATAGGGAGTAGATACTATGGTGGTACTGATGGGGAGCAGACTGAAAGAAGCCTTCCTCATGCCCCCCCCCCCCAATCAACAGAGGGAAATGAGAGGCATCAGGCTTGGGAGCAGTTCTCTGATGTGGGTCTCTCTTATATTTCTCATTTTCATAAACCCTAACCTTGTATTTGGCAGGAAGGGCAGGGATATTATGCAACCAATAATACTAGGATTGTGGCTGCGCTGAAACACCATCATCACCGTCAGAAATATTTAGCAAACAGCTACTTTGGTCAGGGTAGAGGTGAAACATGCCTTTTAGACTCCGAGAAAAACCACTGTCCAAAGTCTCTGGGCAAACGGGAAAGGGACTGGCATTGTCTCCCCTAAACCTAGTTGCCTGAGGAGAACCAAATATTTTCTCAATCTGACTGTTACTCCTTCACCTCAGAAACCACATTTGGTCTTCCAGCAAGGTGGTACTTGACATGACTTGCAGGTCAAAGCACAGAAGGCTCTGGAAGAGGGCCTGAAGAATGACTGGAGCTCACACTACAAAAAGGCAGGCTTGCACCGACTCCCAGTTTTCTTGCAGCCACCCTGTGTGACACAGAGGAGTGACAAGTCACTTCCTTGGGCCTCCTTCTCCCTAAATTCATCATCCAGACCCACCACAGTCCAGTATGGTGAACCTGAGACAGACGCTGAGGCAGAAGAAGGGAAATGCGGGTTCACCACGATCATACCCTTGGACACTTTCTCAGTGGAAGAGCCGCTGTGGGTGCTTTCCTCCAGACGTCTGACTTAGAGTCTTGAGCCACCATGATGTTCACTGTGCCTGAGACACAGGTCTGTCATCAGTTCGCTCCATCCTCACGCCTTCATCTCCCAAAGAGATGAATGTATGGTGGTACATTCAAGACATTGGAACTGGAGGGAGAGCTGACCTTGACCAGAGAGTTCCCACCAACCCAGTGGAGTCTTGGCAACTAGAGAAAAGGTTGTAAAGATTCTAGTGCCCTGGATGGCCCTTCGCAGACTTTGTTCAGCTGAAGGAGATGGGGGGGGGGGGGAGACAGCAAAGATGGCAATGGGACTTGCAGTTAGAGGAGGTAAGGGTGATATCCCTGGGGTGCAGCTGTGCTGTGCCTTGCCTAGATGAAGCCGCCCATAAAGATTTAGAGAGTGACTTTGCGAGCTTCTTTTTCAGTAACAGATTTGTAAGCCCAGTTCATCACCCAAAAATAAGAGAAAGCCAAAAGATAATCATAAGATTTTTTAGACTCTGGAAAGATGGGAGAAAATAATCTTATCATTTTCTATAAAAGGCCTCTGGATTTGGGTTCATGACAATCTGTCGAAGACTCAAGGTATATTTCTAGGTGGTTACTGTTACTGTTTTCCTGGCATTCTGATTTCCAAAGGATAAAGAAATAGCTGATTATAATGATTTTACAAACACAACAATTTGGTTTTTTTCTTTTCTTTTTTTTTTTTACAAATAAAATCCTTCCCTTATTGTTTCCTTAATATCAAACTCTCCCCAAAAAGAATCATCCTTTACATGTAGGCAAGCAGGAGCACAATGTGATTAAGTGACTTGATAAGGTCACACTGGTTGGGGACTGGAAACAAGAACCCTGAAAAACTACATTTGTGCCCCAGGTTTCTGTCCACAAAGCAGTGGCTTCCATCTCAGAGTCATCCCAGAATTCCCATGCCTATGACTGATCAGTTAAAGCTGATCAAGCACTTTTCTAGAAGCTTTATCTGTGAAAGATGACAGAAAGGAAAGAAAATGAGTCAAGGACCACATAGACCAGAGCTTGTATCAACCATGCAAGAAATTGGGGGGGGGGGTCTTCCATCACTCAACTAAGCATTTTTAAATAGGATAAGAGACTTGTTTAGTCTGCACACGACACTGGAATTATCTGATGAGTGAAGAGTGAAAACCTGAAACTGGCAGAAGAATTCTTAAGCATAGACTTGGCATCAGTGACAGAAATCCTTTTCACTTCAAGGACACCTTCTGACTTGTCACTGAAGAGCACAGGAAGTTCAAGTCCTGAAGATTTCCCAAATAAATAGACAAAACAATCTAAAGATACACTCAAACGACAAAACAAAAAGCCCCTGGAACTATCATCCTCAGTTCCTCAACTGCTCTGAACAAGTCAGAATCAGCAAGATGAAGCCAAGACAGACATGATGGATACGATGATGCAGTTAGGGTCTACAGTCCAAGTTAAGGGGCCTGAGAATTCTTGCTCAACCAGTGGAGCAAGATGACTTCATGCAAGTGAGAGATATAACTCAATCTGAAGACTAAACAGGCTGATTCACATCAAATACTCAGCACAATTCCTGGACCCACAACATCCACCAAGGAACCATAGTGCTCATGTGTCAAGCTCCGATCACCTGGAGTCTACCTCTTTCATTAGCCAAGCACTGCCAGGCTTGAGTTGATTCATAACTGACCCGAGTGTATCAATGCAACTGATTTTATAAAGACACTGTAAATCAGGAGAGCTCGACTAACTAGCTCTGTTACTTCTCTGATTCCCATATTCATAGGGACAAGCTCAGGGAATGGCTCAGGTCAGTGAGCCAATGCTAGGAGGGATGATCACTGCTCCTGACCCACCTTCTCTCCGCTCTACAATGTAGGCCTTCTTCTCAGGATGTAGTTGCTTTACACAAAAGAAGACAGACAACCTCAAAGCTCTGAGATTCCATATGGACAGGAAAATGAAGCCTCTGAAACTTCCAGACCTACTCTGTTTACCACAGGGATAATTTTATCATCCTCTGAGAACTGGCATATAGATCATTAACATGTACATAATTGATGTATATATAACACACACATATACATATAAGGCTAGGTTTTTCATGTTTGTTTTGTAAAAGCAAACTTCCCAAATAATTTTTTTCTTGCATAGTAATCAGAATCACCCAAGAGTAAAGTCTAGAACCAAGGAATGTGGTGATAAGTTAAGACCTCCAGAGAGAGTGCCCATGTGTTTCTCTATTAGCTTTTGTTTCCAATGGACACACCTGTCTTGATGTTTACCAAGAACATGTTTAAAAAACAAGTAGGTTGTGCACTTACTAATGTCTATGCTAGTATAAATAACTAAGTAATGATATTCCAAAAAGTTTCCAGAGCATTTCCCTAATAGTCCCTATCACCTACCAAAGAAAACTGATGAGCCTGTGAGACAGACCAGAGCTGACCTTTTATAAATATTTCCATAACCATAACCTTACCTTTCTCATGACTTACTTACTAACACTCCTACTAATTCCCCAACTATGATTCATCTTCCTGGTTCTAGCCAGAGATGGCCCAGTATATAAGTTCTTTTATCCTAGCATGTTCTTGGTGAGGGTGCTTCTGGATCAACCAGTACTGAAAGCATTTTGACTATTAACTTGTCCAGGTTCTTCATAAGGCCTTCATCCTGAGAAGGACGAGGCTACATTATTATATCTGTATTGTGCTTATGAATTAATTCACCAGCCTGTAATACACTTGGAATGCCATTCAAGGGCTTACATCAGCTTCTCTGGCAATGCAACTGATAACTCACAAAACGTGTTTCATGTAGTGCTTCCTTGTGAAGTCTTCAAGTCAAGTTGCTTCAACATATATTTATGGAACACCTGCTAGGAATTAAGCACTGATGTTGTATCAACCATACCTCATGACCTGTAGCTTCCAAGACCTAAGAAGACAACTTAGCTGGTAGCTGGCATTAAATAAGATGCTGGTCCCTCCGCTGGAGATGCGCACATTCTTGGAACACATCTTAGCAACAGAGGATTGCCCTTGGTCAATACAGACAATGAGAACCCAGCCCTCACCTGAATTATCTATTTGGAAAGCTGTAAATGAAATTGCATCATAATTGTCTCTGGGCTCTATATTTGCATTAAGACTCATGAGAAAGGGGGTGCAGCCCTCATCCATGGAGGTTCAATACTACTTGAGGAGCAGAGCAGCACTAACTTCTTTACAGTGAAGGTACATCCCAGAGTGATGGTTGTTTTTTACAATATACATCATGGAAGAAATGGGATGGACAAAAGTAGATGGTTGTACACTTAATTCTAGGAAGCAGTCCTGACTGATCAGTGGAACTTACCTAGTTGCGGGCTTCCTCATTCTGTTATGAACCAAAGTGCATGGGACATAATAGGGATTTGTCAGAGCCTGAAACACCACAACTCACAGTGGGATTGTATCCTAATCAAACCATCATAAACTGAAGGTGTCTTGTGTGACCATTATTTCACACATCTAATCTCCTGAACATCATCACTCAGCAACACGGGGCACAACGGCAATCTGCTGTCTCCCCTGGTGGCTCACTGCCACCTATCATCTTGGAGGAGTGTCGTGATGAGTTTTACCAGCCTCAACACGGGAAGCGGAGTTGCTACTGAACATGCATCGCTTCTGTAGCATTCAGTTAGGAAGATTGTAAGCGTAATTAATCACTGTAAGTCAGAGACCATCCATGCTTATCGACAAGTGAAGGGATGCACTAGGGAGTTAACACATGGGTAGGTTCAACTACAGTTAATTAACTTTATTGAAATCTCTATGGCTACTGAAAGAATATTTACCTTTACAGCAGGAAGATAATTTTTTTGAGAGCATATTCT
This sequence comes from Zapus hudsonius, assembly GCA_004024765.1. Taxonomy (NCBI): domain Eukaryota; kingdom Metazoa; phylum Chordata; class Mammalia; order Rodentia; family Dipodidae; genus Zapus; species Zapus hudsonius. The sequence goes on along the minus strand of PVHP010028615.1, from coordinate 17,239 downwards.
CATGAGGTACATTCATTCCCTGGCCAATGTAGCTAATAACCAAAGTGTAAGTAGCTTTGTAAACAATGCCTTATGGAAGAGAAGCACTGTAAGTGAGAATTGTGATGTCACTGTTCACTTTAGGGCTGCTGCACACTCCACAGAGTATACTTAGATGGTTGGAGTCTGATCTCCCAAGCACCACTAAAAGAAATCTCTGAGACATTTTAGCCACTTCCCACCCATAAAAATCTACCAAGAACGACTTCTGTAAGGACTCTGAGAGAGAGTTCCTTTTTCAGACAGACCTTCAGTGGCTTTGGGCCAAGAGAGGTCAGCCACCACCCCAAAGGCAGACAGGATCCTTGTTTCTACCTGTGCACGGTCTTCTCCCTTCCTCTACAGGCTCCATTCTCTCAAAAGTACTCCTCTGTCTCTCAGTGCTCATGAGTCAACATCCTCATCACCAACACCAATGCTAATGGTCTGAGGTCTTAGCACCACCCCAGAAATTCCTTTTACTCTAGAATCAGAAAATGAGCAAAGCCAGCCAGGCACTGAGGCTGAGACAGGAGAATCAGCTCAAGTTCCAGGCCAACTTGGACTGTATAATGAGACTCTGTCTCAAACTAACAAATAACAACAATAATGAAGAAAAATAACTGGATTTCTGCATTCATTATTCTTTGCTGCATAAACCTAAGAAAGGGGAAAGTAATTTTACTAAAAAGCATGTGTGGTAGCTAAACTGGTGTGTCCACTTGACTTGGCTACAGGGTTCTACATTAACTATTACCTCCGGTTATAGCCAGGAGGGTATTTCTACAAAATACTAGCATTTGAATTCATCAACACAGTAAAGAGGATTGCTTTTCCCAATGTGGGTGGTCACCATTTAACCTACTAATGGTCTAAAATAAAGGCCAAAAGCAGAGAGAGCTTTCTCCTGCTCATGCCTTCATTTATACTACGAGCTCCCTTGCTTCATAGACATTCAGACTGGAGTCAGCCTACGAACTCTTCAACTATTAGAAGGCAAATCATGGGTCTCCTTGATTAAGTGGGCCAATTCCTCATTCATAATCCCTCCCCCTAACCACATACACAGAGAAAGAGACACAGAGAAAGACACATACACACAGAGAGGGGGGAATGAGAGAGAGAGAGAGAGAGAGAGAGAGAGAGAGAGAGAGAGAAGCCTGTTTTTCTAGAGACCCCTGTCTAACACAATTCTTATAGGGGACTCTAGTTGGTAGCCTCTTGTGTTCTACTGACTTTGCTTTGTGGGTGGAGTCTTCTTTAAAAATATTTTTATTTATTTAATTGCAAGCAGAGACAGATACAGAGAGACAGAGAGAATGGGCATGGCAGGGACTCAGCCACTGCAAATAAAGTCCAGATGCCTGCCACACTTTGTGGATCTGGCTTTATGTGGGTACTGGGGAATAGAACTCAGGTTGTTAGACTTGGCAGGAAAATGCCTTAACTGCTGAGCTATCTCTCCAGCTCCAGTGTGGGAATCATAATGATGTCTAGTTCAAAGCTTTCATCTTATAAATGAGGAAATTGAATTCAAGTGGGTTTATAATTTATTTGTGATATGAAATGCTTATTCCTTTCAGGTCTGCCCTTTGACCCCTATTACAACACCACCATTTCAATCACTTGATGATGGGCTTTAAGTTTGCCAAAACAGATGAATAATCCCATGTGCCTGGACAGGAAAGAAAGAACTATTATTTAATATAAACTTTTGACTTCCTAGAATGTGAGAATGAAGTGTTGATTAGTAATTTGGGACCCACAAGGAAACAGTCTTGTTACACATATATGGTGGATACACAGTGAGCATGTGAGTCCATGACATTAAAATGAACTATAAATTAAAATGACACTCATCAAGCTGAGGTTCGTCATTAGTCACTCATGGGCATCTACGGGCTTTAGTCCCTCAGCCCTACATAATAAACATGCACACACCCAATAACCACCTAACATTACAGACAAATACTACAGGAAGCAAGTGCAGGTTCTGGGCTTCATAAAGACAGAAAGCCTTTGGTAGGGTAGTGCTAGCCAGCCCTTAAATCACTGTACTGTTGACATGTTTGGTTATTTTCAACCATGTTCAAAACTCCAGTTTTAATTCATTCCATTTTTTTCTCCCCCAAAGTGTATTTTAAATATGAGGACACTGAGTAATTTTTGATAGGAGGTTCTCGGACTGTCTCTGAATGTTCTCAGAGTTCTCAAGCTCATTAACCAAGCAATGTAAATAATCAGTGTCTTGAGCAGAAGAGAAAGGCAGGCAAAGGAAAACACTGTCATAAAAGAAACTCTGTTTCTGTCCTGAATCGAGGACTTTTACCCTGTTATGAACTAACCCACCTTAGCATGAGGATTAGATTAGCTCTACTGGCATCCTAGACAGGGCCATCATCAGCCTACATTACAATGAACCATTCTTGCAACAGAAGAACAATGCCCTGCCAGTCAGAGGAGGTGTTCAGCAAGAACCACAATAGGCCCAGGCATTCTACTTCCAGGGCCTTTAATCCTCTCAAAGAAGAAAGGGTGGGTATTATTTTCACCTTCCAGAAAAAACAAACTGAGATACAGTAAGTGCTAAGAATACTTAGTGCTTAGGTGTAAACTCATTCCTAATTAAGCCTATGCTTTTTTATAGTCATTATTCATTAACTAAAGCCAAAAAATGAACTAAAAATCCTGTCACACTCTCCCTATTCTTTGTCTGGCACAATGTGTATGCCCCCCTACTTTGGCCAAGTACCCCAGGAAATGGATTGTCACAATGCTGTGGTAGACATTGTCAGCAAAGTGATTCAGGTGAAGGTGCCTCTGTATGTATTCTTCCAAGTTTCTTATTTTAAAGACAAAGGCTCCTTAAATTTTTTACTATAATTGTTAGAATTGGAAATAGGAGAATAATATTAGAAGAAAGCTGTGATTTCCATGGGTTTGCCAATGTCTGCTGCCTAAAAGAGCCAAGATTCTGTTATTTTCCCAAGTGCTGTGTTAGAAGATCCTCTTACTTGGTTCTGTGAGATACAGTGTTCCTAAACACTAACCTCTGAGACGCAGCCCGATCTGATCATCTAGTTTTACTTTTGTGTAACAGGAAAGGGGGAAAAGTAAAAATAAAAACAAACTTAATGCCAATGCTAATAATAATAGCTACAATTTATCGGGCACTTTAATCTTCATAGAAGTTCTAGGCTTATGGTTGGCAACGTGTAAATGGCATCATTGTGCAAAGAGTAACTGGACTCATCAGGGTTGAATTCTTTGCCTGTGTTCCCACAGCTAGTAATTGGCAAAGTCAGATTCAGACAAGATGCTTTCAGAGCCCCTGTGATTAACCATCATACACATCAGCTCTGATGAAGCAAGACAGGACTGGTTCTGGACATGGGGGGACACATTCAGGAATCTGCTACCACTTATCATTTCTGCTGGCCAGTCAGGTGGATGTAATATCATGCCAGCTCCCTGACAAGCACCAATGTGGCTTCTATTTACAGATGAGTCAGATTATGTGTGCACATCACAAATGCTGGTCCTTGGCCCGCTTCCAAGTCTCTGTTGAACACTCCATGAGCATCTATGCCAGTGCACGCTGACCCATTTTGGGGTTTGGCAGTGTGGTGGATCAAGGGAGGAAAGTGCTCTGAAGGAGCAAGCCACCCTGTCACATTCCCCTGTCAACATCCAGCTGGTTCCAGGGTGACAAATCTGCCCACACACTCTTGTCCCATGCCCTGATAAATCTGTATTTCTCCATTGCAAGGCCTGGTCTCCAGCCAAGAGCTTTCTTCCTATCCACCTTACGCCCAGTGGCCAAAGAAGTCAGTCTCATAGTAAGATAAAGAAACATGACATACCATTTAGGACTGTAATCAAAGGCTTCCAAACCTCCCATAATGCCTCACAGCCATCCTTGTCCTTAGGGCATCTCAGGGAGGTCTTCGTAGACACACTCTAAACATTGCTTCCTGTTCCCATGAGCATCACTTTTTATGATTGCTTACTTGGACTTCTCACAATCTGACTTCATGTAGATTACGTGGGCCTATCTTGATTTTCTAGGATCCCACCCACAGAAAGCCAAACTCTTCCAAGATGGGGCAGTAACCTCACAGACACCATGCCTACTGTCCATGGGACGTCCGATGCTGACAACATGATGGGTAATCAATTCTTGAATCAGTACTATTCAGCAGAAAGAAGTCACATGCATCATTTTAACTGCTCATGGCCATATTCATAAAGGTAAAGAAACAGGTGAGATGATTTATAATATCCTTTCTTTAACCCACTATAGCCAAAGTATTGTTTTAATATATAAGCAATAGAGGAGTTGTGAATCAGATATGGTTTTGTACTAAGTCTTCAAAATTAGGTTGTGTACATTATGCTTATAACACATCTCAGTTTGGATGCCAAGTATTCACTGGAAACACTTGCTCTTCATTTAGAATTCATGAACCTCACATGTCCAAATTGTATGAAATACTTAAAATATTTTTTTTTAGTCAGCAGGTCACGTCAGCTTTAAAATATAAAGTTAATAAAATACAAAATCCAGTCCTGGATGGCACTGGCTGCAGGCCAAGCATGCAGGACCCACAGGTGGCCAGTGGCTACCAGACTCCAGAGGACTGACTGAAAATATCAGTTATTTGATCAACTGGCTGCAAAGAAATTGTGGTCACCAATAGCTTGACAGATCTTGAACTTCTTGGATTTTCTTTGGAGCTTGAATCACTTTGCAACTTCCCCACAAAGGGTGAGGCTGCATCAGAGAAGACCATCCACAGAGGTACCAGGGGCAGCTGGGAAGCCTGGATTTCAGACTCTGCTTAGTCACAAGGGTTCCATTCAGCTGAGTCGCAACAATAAAGGGTGAAATAGTCACAACTGAGCACCTAGTTCTTTTAGTTGGATTAGCAGGAAGCTCTGCTTTTAGGCAGATGTTGTCAGGTGCCGTCCTCGGCCACTTTACCACATTTCACTCTCCAATCTATCTGATTACATATCAATGTCCATTGCTATCACTGCACAACTGACACCTTGGATCGCTGAACAGGGTGACCAGATGCCCCTCATTTGGTCAGGATGGCTGTGATTCAAGCCTCTTACCCTGGTCACCTGTCTGAGAAGATTGTAATTTATGGTAGAACTGTGTTCCTGCCAGGTGATCAGGAGGCCACTGTCATGAGAAAGTGGGTGAAACATGGCAGGAACCCCAAGGAGGCTGGGGCTTATTGCTGGCTTCTCTTCCATAAATATAATTTTAAGGAATAATAAGCCAAATAAAATGTTTAAAGGGGCCTACATAGCCACAGGATTCAATTTGCAATTATGGGGCATTTTTAACTTTCCTTTGGTCTTTTTGCGTTCATTCCCTTTTCTTTCTAATCATGTTCTCTCTGTATCTCTGGATAATTAAATGAGTTTTCTCATCTGACTGTTTCTTTCCACTTCCTGTCAATGATTAACTGCCCACCAAGCCTAAGATTTCTCACTCAGTCAGAAGTCGTCTGGCTGCCCTGACCTCTGGTATCTCAAAGTAATCCTGTGTCTCCCAGTCTTTCATTTCCTCCTCAGTTCTCTAGCTTGTTAAAATGCCAAGGTTGCTCTGATTGATTTTTCTGACCTATAATTTAAGAAATGTTGGCAAAAGAAAAATGATTTCTGTTTGATTTTTATTTTATGGCCGAAAAAGGACCCTGGATGAACGTGATTTTCCTCAACTTCCTTCGCTGTCCAAGTCTTCACCTTACACAGTGAGTGGTAAACACATCTCCCTCATGGACCTAGAGGAGGTTTACGACATGTACCTGGTGTGGTATTTAGGAGTCTGACAAAAACTAAGACTGCATATTTCCAACTATTCAGGATCTAGGGATTACAATGCCCACCTCAGAGGGCTTTGGGATGTTTAAATAAGTCAATACACATAAAGCACTTAGAGCCACGACACTAAACAGGTGCAAGTCCCTCATCAAGGCTTCCTCATCCTCAATCCTTCCTGCACTGGGCACAGTGCTGTGCTCAGGACACACTCATAGCCCAGGAAAAGATCTCCTTGGCTGAATGTTGGTTGCTACATGAAAGCAACGGAAGCTGACTTCCATGGAGGTGCCTAAGCTTCACCTGGCAAGTATCTCAGTTAATGCAAGATGCTATGTGCCCAGTCACATTGGAATTGGATTAACTGCCAGATGCAGGTTAAGTCAAGAGGGTCAGCACAAATCCTTCAGTCTGGGGTGGAAGCATCAATTACAGGTGCAGCTCATGATGGCCCAATAGCACCTTTTAAATATGAACACAGTGATCTATAGGAGAGTATGACATCCCAAACTGGGCAAGGTGCGGGTCAAATTCATTAAGTGGCTTTTTGTGACATGGCTTCTAGGGTGTCTACTATAACTGTTCCTTCACCCTTCGACCCATGTATACACATGTATCAAAGCTCCACAGTGACATGTGGCTTACACAATACCTTCTGTCAATCTGAAACTTCATGATCTTCTTCCTGCATTCTTGTACCACATGAAATCCTTGTCCATTGACAGACTTCTATTCTTAGGGTTTATTCAACAGTCTTTCCTCATCTAAGATACTCTAATTTACGGTATTCTTTTTCAGTGTTCCCTTCATGTCATGGGAATACTATATTCAGTTATAACTTTAGTATAACTCCGTGGCTTTCACAGCTATCTCCCCTGTTACCAACGTCCTGTTAAGACATTTGATCAATTGAATGAATGAAAGAATGAATGAAAATACTGCTTTCAAGTTTATAATGATCAAATTAACCTCCGTAACCTTAAAACTACTGAGTTCTTACTAATATCATTTCCATTTGCTATAGAAAAAAAAACCCTTTTGCTTGTAGAACTGAAATCATTTGCCTGAATAGTCACTGAGAAAAATAGAAAGAGAGAGAGAGAGAGATACCAAGAGAATGAATTAGTTCTTCTGAGTCCAAAATTAAAGCTCTAGAATTTTCTAAAACACAAGTGCCTAATTTTCAACATAAAGCAATGCTGCAGTAGAGAAGAAACAGAGAGTCTCGGGGTCACAAGTCTTCCTTCGGTAGATGCCTAAGTCCTGAGCACATTTTGGCCTCTAAGGTTCATTTCCTTCTCCTGATCCAAGCTGTCTCGAAGCGTCAGTCAATGGATATGCTTGGGTACTCAGAATAAACACAATTTCTTCCATCTGCTCCTTCGAGTCAGCCAGGGTAGGTCAGCCACTGTTAAGTATACAGAGTGAAATGTCCCAATAAGCATGCTTCATTATCCACCCTGAACTCTGTTCCAACGGGGACAGAAGCTGTGAGAGGTCAGGTCCTGAAGGCTGCCAAGGCAAGACTGGGTTGAAGGCTGAGTTTATCCTAGGCCTTTTTCTGGGTTTGTCCTCCAGCCAGGCATCACTTTCGAAGCTAAGACGGCTTTCCCAATACAGACCTTAAGTCTTAATAATGCCAACACATTACTTTTTACACAACCTTTTCACATTTATAAAGCGGCTTTAATCTCCTATGACAGCTTGACAACAAGCTATAAGGAAGCTAGTGTGGATATTACTGGTCCTAATGAGTGACTGCACATAAAACAGACAGATCCGATGATGGAGATGTGGGGCTTGAAGTCACTGATCTTTGTTTTATTTCCTAAACCAGCACCCTGGGGTGAGAGAAGGATCTGTTCATTGGCTCATCTATGCTTCGGTAGAACACTAAAGGGCAACGGAACCTCTCCTAGGAGCGCTGCAGGCCATACAAATAGAGAAGCAAATGTTCTCTACACCTGTGTCATTGTTCCCATTAGGAAGCTGCACTAGGAAACTCAGCATTTTCATTTTCTCTTCTGGCTAAACAGGAAATGCTGGCAATGACACAAGAACTCCATCAGAAGATTTAAAAAATAGATTTATAAAAATTAGAATTAGGACAATGATTAAGAGTGCTTTCTGCTTAAGCAAGGGGGCCTCATAGGCTGGAAACTGCTGATTTGAACTCCCCGGAGCCCATGTAAAAAAAGCTGGGCTTTTATAACCCCGGTGGGGAAGCAGTATACACCTAAGATCACTGGGGCTCACTAAAATACAGCAGCTCCAGGTTGAGGGAGAGACTCTGCCTCAAGGAAAGAAATACACAGGCGAGAGATAGGAAAAATACACCTTACCTCTAATGGGCCTCTAATGGGGTTCGCAATCTGCACAAACACATGCATATACCACCATCACATATACCACAGGCATGCAAAAAAAAAAAGTCTGAATCAGTGAACAAAAATGGAGACACAGGTTAAAACCCTTATGGAAGTGTCACTGAGCCTGACAAAATTAGGAGCATACCAGCTTCTTTTATAGCCTTCCACAGAAAATATCCACAGATGCTAGCAAAGTACTAAAATCCTAGTTTTCATAGAAAATCAGATAGAGGATTCTTTTTCTTTCCCTAAAGACAGATTTGTGATACTTCAGAAGAGCCACACACAAGCCTTCAAGTGCAGGGAACTGGAGCTGGAGTCACCAACTTGCTCTTTAGTGGAACAGCACAGCACATTCCATTCCATATTGGATCCTTTCCAGAAAAACAGAGGGAGAAACTAAGGCACAAGACCACCCATCCCAAGGAGCCAAGAGCAGAAACCTTCTTGCAATCGTCTGGCACCTAGTACTTCCGCCAGCACCAAGTCCAGGTTCAATGGATTAACAAGGCACAGTAACAAAAGGGTGGGCTACACTAGGAGGGGACATAGATCAAGCCTTATCATACCAACTTCCTCATCTGATTTATAACGTAAGGGTGAATCCATAGCTGAGGCCAGAGGCTCCAAAAAGTCCTCCTGTGAATTTCTCCACCAAAGTCTAAAGTTTCATCTGTGATGTTTTATCTTGTGAGCTGCAAATCCTCTGAGGAAATACAGTACTATAAACTATTATTGGTCTTTCATAACTTGTGGGGATTAATCCTTTGAGCATCAGCCTGGAAGCTGAGGAAGAGAGCAAGGGGATGACAAGAAAAAAAAAAGTAGAAACAGGGAAGGAGATGGCTTTAGCAACAGATAGATTACCAAGAAAATCAGAATTTGTTCAGTAACCCGAGATAGTGTACCTTCCTTTTTTAATTGAGCTTTACTGAGCAGTGTCTTCTAGACAGTACTCCAATCTTTACAAAGGTCGTATCTTAAATTATACATGACTCTTTCCATAAATCTCTTAGGTTTCCAAGAAAGTTAAGTTGAAGTCACTTTATTTGGTCCTTGAAATCCATGAAGTATTTAAAAGAAATACTTGAATGACATCAATACATCTTGAAATATGTGGTGAGACATTTGAAATCTGCCAAGAGATTGTCCAGGGACATTATATGGAAGTTGATCTAGGGCTCTGCACAGCTTTGAGAATATAACCAATCAGGAGTGCTTGCCTAGTTCCCCAGGTGACTTGCCCCATGGCCTTGGTGGGTTGCCTAACCTACCAGCACTACCCTAGGTTATCTGTAAAAAGAAGGTAACAACACCCACTCCATAGGTTATCAGCAGGATTAAGTCAGAGATTATCCTGAAGCCTGTGTGGGGCAGGGCTGTGCTCACCCCAGAACCACAAGGACACCATGGGGCCAAACTCCAATGTCTGTGAACCTGGATTGACGCACAGGGCCTCTCAGACTGAAGCTTGATATCAGAGAGGCCAAGTGTGAATAGAAAATGTGCACATGGGCTGCTCTAGGAACACCTGAAAAATGAGAGGCAGTTTAGTGTGCCAAAAAAGAATACCCTGGAAACTTTAGCAACTTATTAACTATGCCTTGAGCACTTTCCTTGCCTCTCCAGGGAAGACTAGTAACAGAACCTACTTCTTAGGATGGTCCAGAGATGTAGATGATTTGATGACTTTAAAATGATTTCAATGAGTTGGGTTAACCCTGCATTCTCAACACAGTTAGTCCAAGCAACTTGGAGGGGGAGGGGGAGAATCTTGCAGAACAGAATAGGAAGCAACCCAATAAAGCTTAACTGAGTCTCACACAAACTTATTCCTTATTTCTCTCATTGTGTGTAAATTACACCTAATTCAAGTTCAAACTAACTTAGTTAATTTAAATTAAATGTTTCTCCTTAGTGGACAATAAAGAGGGGTGGAGGCCAAGATATCCTTCACAGAGCCTAACACAGTCAACATCCCAGAAACACCTTACTTTTCATCTTATTTCACTGGTGGAGGTCATATCCCAGCTTTAGTTAGGTACCTTATCAGTGAATTAAACTACAGTTTAAATCTAGACTTTATATGTGTTAACCTACTTTAAATTATATAAATTCTTAAAAATTGCTTTGAGATAAAATGCTGGTAGAGAGGATTTTTGAGTGGGAGAAGAGTGATTTTTTTAGCCTAGTCTGAGAATTCCAGCCCCAACAATGCTCATTGTCTCGTTACTTTTTACCTCCTACTTTTTATCTTTGTCAGAGAGAAGAAAAACAAATGGAAGCCACCACCCACCCACTGCAGTAGAAGCCTCCACTCACTGCAATGGAAGCCACCCCCCCACTGCAATAGAAGCCTCCACCCACTGCAGTGGAAGCCAGTGAAAGCCACCCCCCACTGCAGTGGAAGCCACCCCCCACTGCAGTGGAAGCCATTCCCCACTGCAGTGAAAGCCTCCACCCACTGCAGTGGAAGCCTCCACCCACAGCAATGGAAGCCTCAGGAGCCTGGCTAAATGTTTGCCTCTCTGATTTCATTTCCTGGCGAGAAGAACACTTCCTGAAATTTTTGTAACAGCACCCAATGACAAAACATTTATGAATGAAAGCACATGCCCAGCCTATGGTAGGTGTCTGATAATTATTAGTTTGCCCATCAACTGATGTTATTTAAATTTCTATGAATCAGACTGTCTTTGAATAAGATGCATTCAATTTTTCCTACAGATCTGAAACATTTCCAACTTATTTTTAAAAGAAGTTATCTTTTAAAAGAAAATAAACAGGTCTCCTGGTTTCGCCTGAACTAGAACATGCAAGGTTTCAGAGAGATGTATGGGCAACCACCACAAGAGACAATTCTAAATTCTAGCCTGTTCTGCGATCCTTGCTCTCCAGCAAGGACTGGCTAAGACAGGGTCTCAATGGGAAAGCCCCTAGGGTAGTTCTCAGACAGTATGCCCTGTAGGCTGGCTGACTGAGGTTTCCTTGGGATATGCTCAGATTAACTTCTGGTGTTTCTGAAGTGTAAATTCACTTGATCCACGCAGCCAAACTTTCACTTTTCTCTGTTAAGAGTGATGTTCTGGAGAGCCAAGCATTTTGAGTTGAACAAATTGTCATTGTAACAGCTGCAATGATGAGTGAAATTGATCGTGAAAGAGGCCAAGGCACTGTAACTCAGTAACTTTGTAACAAGCTCTCTGTATAACAAGGACGAAGCACCTCGGTGTCTTCCTGGATGCTTTATCAGAGATGTGATGGGGAAGTGGGAGGAGGGGGATCTCAGATGCCAGGATGCAAGGCTCCCTCCCAGGATGTTCACGGCAGCGTGGGTACGTGTAACTTCATAAGCAGATACAAACACAGGGGCAGATTACTGATGGGGTTGGAGTCTGATGTGAACATCACTGAGCATGCCTACAAAGAAAATGTTGACCTGAGGCTCCTCTCAGAAGCTGCATACAAGCTCTATGTGAGGTCTCTTTCTACCAAGGAAATATCTGGTGTGTTAGCAAAATCAATTCATTTTCTGTTTCCGTGTACTGGCTCACCAGGTATTCAGATACCCTGCTATGTCCATTTATTCCTATGTGAAGTTTATCAGCATGACATCTTCCCGTGTGAACATGAAACACTTTTCTCGTCTTCCATTCTTCACTCAAATCCCTAATTGCTGCTTTCAAGAAAACGAGGGCTTGAGAAGATTTGGGGACTCTCTCAGACCACACAGTACAATTACATCTTCACTCTTGATTCTTAGTGACAAAACCACATATTCATCTTTCTTTTAGTAAGGTCTGATTATTTTGAATGGTAGTTTCAAAATTGCAGGGACTTGATAAGTGCTTAACACTTTCCTGTGGGATAATGGAGCAAGGAAGAAAAGCAAAGACAAAGACACGACCTCCAACTTCAGTAGAAATGTACCTAATGGGCATACTCATACACGGATGCATGTATGTAAAGAAAACCATCCACTTGTCTCTGTACAGAAAATGCAAGGAGCAAGAGACAGACAAGTCTCTGCCAGGAGGCATCTGGAGCTGCGTCTCCCATTTGTTACTGGTTCTCTGGCCAACGCCAAACAACAATCCACCCCCTCGTCACCAACCTTGTACCAACCTGACTTACTATTAAACAACTTGACCTGGTAGAACCGCCATCACATAGCAACAACATGAACTGTTTACCAGTGTTGCTCCTGTTCCTTGGAGCCCTCCCCTCCCATTCCTTTTCCCCAATCTCACTTTATTTTATTTATTTTTTTATTTTTGCTTATCATCAAATATTTTACCTTTCTTCTCAGAGAATAAAAATAGATCATGCATACTTGCTACTGAGGTAAGATTAAAAATTTAAAATATTTGTTCTGCCCAGAAAAGAAAAATGAAGGCTCTAAGTCCACTTGAAAAAAAAAAAAAAGTCACCCTGAGACAAACATTTCAGATGATGAGATTGTCCAAATTAATGATATTTTTTTCAGGTTCCCAAGTCAAAATACACAATAAAATGTAATATATATTGTCAACCTGGTTCCACTTGCTATAGATGTCACAGGCGTGAGAGCTGAACAATTTTCTCTGAATCATACAATTCATTCCCCTAACCACCTCTTATATTGAGTAACATATATAGGAATTTAGAAGTAACTAGCAAAAGGTGGATAGCAAGTCCATTTAATAGCAGATTAACACAAATGCCATTCAGTTTATAGCAGCAACATTCATAATCACCAAAACCCAAAAAATAACCCCAAATGTCCTTCAAAGAGTAAATGGATAAACAAGCCGTGGAATACCTCTCACAAGATACTACTGCAGGGGGAGGGGGAACAAGAAAAGAGGAACAAACTGCCAGGCACAATCTCCTGGATGAAATCTCAGATACGTTACATCGAAACCAAAGGAGAGAATCCAGACCAAAGGCGTCACATAGGACTCCATGCATATTCCGTTTAAGAAAGGTAACCTGCAGGCACAGAAAACAGACCAGTAATTGCCCAAGGCTAGGAGTGGAGAAAGGAGCCAGTGAGGAATGACTATTCATCCCAAGTAAATATGACAGATAAAAGAATTGTTCCCTATCTTCATGGTGGTTGTGGTCACACAACTGTGAACAGTTGTCAAATTTCCACTCAACTGTACTAGAGTAAATTTTATTGTATATAACTTAAACATTGCTCTACAAAAAAAAAAAAACTGTCATTCTCAAGTATATTAACACATAGTAGACACAAATTGCAAACAGAGCCTACATGCCAGAATGTTTCTGTGTAGAAACAACGGATTAGGAAGGGGCTAAATATTTTTATAGGAACATGGACTTGTAAAAACAGTGAGACTATACATGAGTGTGAATTTCTAAGTATGCATATTTTTCATTGACAGGAGAAAAGGTATGAACAGGAGTTGAGTTGTACGTGGTTAATGATCATGCACACTAGTAAAGTGAACTGATGTCATCACTTTACTTTGACCACATCAAGAAATTACATAGTGCAAATGGCAGTTCAAAGGGAGAGGTGCACAGCCGATCAAAGGAAATAGACATGCTCACTGGAGAACTAGGTGGCCATGGATGGTTCTGTTCTTGTTAAATTCTTTCAGAATTTTGCTATATTCAAATTTTTAAATAAAATGATCAGGGAAAAATCAGACTTTTTTTTAAAAAAAATTTTCTTTCTTAAGACAGAATCTTATTCTATGGCCCTGGCTGATTTGGAACTCAGTAAGTAGCCCAGGCTGACCTCAAACTCATGGCAATCCTGCTGCCTCAGCCTCTCAGGTGCTGCAATTACAGGCATGGACCACAACACCCTATTGGAAAATCACTTCTAAAAACAATAAAATATGTAGAGAACACAAAGGATTTAATAAAAATGCCATAGATCCTTAAAAAGCTGTGAGCTACTTTATCAGGATTACCATTTTCTAGTCACCTGCCATATTGTTCAGACTCCAAGCTTAGAAATTGTGGCATACACACAGAAGTGTGCCTTGAGCTTGTTTAACAGCAGACCAGATTTAGACTGAAGAAGCCAAACATGAGCTTGGCTTACCCAGTGATTATAAAAGCAAGTGACTTTTGGGGCACGGTCTCTGAGTCTGCCACTGACACACCGTACAAGTGCTGAAGCTAGTCCATGGGGAAAAGCCAGTGCTAAGTTCATTTACAATGATGTCATTCAAAGTCCTCCAAAGCCTGAGCTGTAGAATCGTGAAACTAGACAAGGCCGGCTTTATGTGCTGGTGACTCATATTCTTATCTCCACTGAGGTGTACGTGGGGGGCCTTTGCCCTCTTGGAGCAATTCAACTATCTCCAACTTAATGTCAAGCCAGACTCCTGACCCAGATGCTATCCGTCAGCACTGAGCACTGACTAGTACTATGCCTCTGTGGTTGGCACTGTCTCCTCTGAAGGAACAGTGTGACCACAGTGTTGCTCTTGTGATTTCCCGGATCTATAAATCTTCACCTGGTTCCTTCACCTGTAGTCATAGAGCTGAGGAAAATGCTCACATTTAAAATGTGCTTGCTGGGGCAGTTCCAATGTGAGCTGTAGCAATCCCCTACCCAAAAATACATACCACACACACACACACACACACACACACACACACACACACACACACACACACACGAGAACAGAGGAGTTGGGCTTCCAGAAGGCTGGTTTGTAAATAGCATCTCACAAGGTGCTCGATGAGCTTGCTTTTCTACTAAATTAAATAGAAACAGTCAGCCTGAAGAGGGAACTTGATTGCTTTATTATGGGAACTATTATAAACTGGGAAATAAATTGAAGAACCACCCCAAAATAATTATGCTTGCTCCATGCATATTATTTTATAACAAGATGTTTTCAAGACATGGAAAATAAGAGAAATCTACTGACTTATTGTTGTCATGGATACTGAGAATTGATGAGGCCTTAATTTTCAGCTATTCTTTACTATTGGTACCATGGCTTTCGTATAGGTATATTTCTTCCAACTCTAATCAAAAAATAATTTAGGAATAAACTGAAGTTGCCAGAGTTTCCAAATAATAATACAGAATGCTGAGTTAAATTTGAATTAAAGATAGGTAACAAATACTTTCTTTAGTAAATATAAACTTGGGAAGTGTGTTAATGAAAGCTTTTGAAAATACATTAATTAGTACCTGCATAGAGTTGCCAGCGTTGCACACCAGTATAGAAACTGATGCTGAAAACTGGCCTCCACTAGAGTTCAGATTGCCTATTGACAAGCCCTGTGCAGACAGTGATGAGATGTGCTCTTCCAGTTTGACCCGTGATGTAGTCTGTGCCTTGTGCACAATGAACTTTCTAAGTGACCAGGGAGAGAAGCAAAGGAATGGGTAGTTGGCTGACTTAGATCTCTTTCCCACCTTCTCAGTTTTGGGGAAACTTTGCCTTTCCCTACTTTAAGAAATGCACCCATTTTCCCCAATCTTCAAAGCAGTGTCCACGTTCATTCTTTTCTGGCTGTGCAGACATGGGTTGAAGATCATCCCACTGTCCTAATATATTTCTAACTTTGAATTTCCATGGCTAAACATCTAAAATCTGTTCATTGCCTTTTAGCATGTATTTTTCCAAGTTACTAGACTTACTATTCAGAGTTGCCTTCTTCTAGAACTTCAGGACCACAAGTCCTGGCAGCATTCATT
This sequence comes from Zapus hudsonius, assembly GCA_004024765.1. NCBI lineage: Eukaryota > Metazoa > Chordata > Mammalia > Rodentia > Dipodidae > Zapus > Zapus hudsonius. Next base: position 1,339 of record PVHP010028615.1, on the reverse strand, counting down.
CTCATTCTCATTAGCACACTCTTATATCAGAGTGATAACAAGCAAGGGACTTGTTCTGCATGAGACATACTGGTCTCTGTGCTGGTGAAGTGTACATCTCAAGCCTGTATCCAGCTCCACACGAAGCAGGTTAATCTCAGGTCTAAATGCAAAATCGGCTCTTATAGGTAAGCATGTATATAAATAGAAGTGAATGTGATAACAAGTATTCTAAATATTTAGGAGAAAAGTAGAGGATGTTTGAAAATGAAGTAGAAGGGCAATTTGAAAAAAATTACATCTGACAGCAATGTGGACTGTTAGCAAAATCACAAGTGACAGTGACTCAAGATGGTAATTAATGGCTTGGGACGAACGAGAGAAAGTAGCTCATCTGTTTGGTGATTTTACAAGTGAAATGAGCCCAATGAGGAAGGACATCTAATAGCAGCCCTGCGCTGGGGGCGAAGTGGACACTAGGATCCAAACGCCCTAAGTCCAGTCAAGTTACCTTCACTCCATATCGCTAAGCTTTCCCTGCAGCTGCTCTCATGTCCACACTGAAAATTAGAAAGTGCCATGTATGTCATCAAAGCAGGATCTAAGTTCTCGGGAAATAAGAAGAGGTCACAGCTCCAAGTTTGCTTGTTGCCTTCACCACTGATCTTCCTCTAAGACATAATTTAAAATACCACTCATTCAGTCATTCAGTCATTCATTCATTTGCTTATTCTGCTAAGTGTCTTCCATGTGCCACATAGAGTTTCAAGTCACAGGAATATCATAGGTAAAAAGATAAAGGTATCCTAGGTCATTGTGAGTTCACATCCTGGAAAGAGAAAACCTACAACCAAAAGACATGCTGAAACCAATTATCAGGCAGGGGAGACTAAGGATCTGCTCAGCAATGGTTATGAGGAAGGTCTTCCATGGAGAAAACATGTGCTTTCCTACATATCACAGCACTCAGGAGTTGGTGGTAGGGGCAGGAGTTCAAGGTCATCCCTACACTATCTGAGACCTTCTCTCAAAACAACAACAGAGAGAAAGGGAAAAGAGAACCCATCATGCAAAGAACAGAGGAGGCATATACCAAGCAAGGAGAAGAAAGGAAAGAGTTTTGTGCATCTGTGAGACAGACATAAAGGAACAGAAAAACATGGCTACCATATGCCAAAGACAATTTTGTGAAGAGAGGAAAAAGCCAGATGATGAGAGCCCTTGAAGATCATTCTGGAAACCTCAGAATGTTATGTGAAGATCAATGGAAAATTACTGCAAAGCTTGATCTTTCCCTCTTTTTGGAAGCTCCTCTTCTGTGGAGAAAGATTAGGAAAGACCAGTGGTGGCAATGGCTATG
>PVHP010028614.1:0-23013 GCA_004024765.1 Zapus hudsonius | reverse complement strand
GAGAGAGAGAGATAGAAAGAGACAAAGAAACAGAGACAGAGAGGGCAGAGAGTAACGGAAATAGAGATAGAGGTAGGCACACAGAAAGAGATAATAAGAGACAAACAGGAATAGAAAGAGAAATAGAGAGAGCTAGAGAAGCAACAAAAGAGATAAAGATGGAGTCAGAAAAAGACATAAACAAAGAGAGAAGAAAGAAGACAGAGACAGGGATAGAAAGAGAGAAACAAAGACAGAAAGAAGGAGACAGAAGGATAGACAAAGACAGATAAAGAGAGACAGTGGCAGAGAGGAGACAGAAAGAGACAGAGAGGAGAACAAGGTTTTCATTATGGGACTAGCTGGTGTGATCACAGCCTGGCTCCCAAGTAAAGACCTGATGTCACAGCTCACATATGACGGCCACCCAGGAGCATATTTTTCTTGAAGGACCCAAGTCTTCTCTTAAGGTCTTTGACTGACTAGATGAGGTCCGTCCACATATGGGCTGTCACTTGAGTTACTCCAAACTGACTTAAATGTTCACCTGGAAAACACCTTCACGGCAATTTGTGGGCTGTTGTTTGACTAAATAGCTGGGTACTGTAGCCTAGTCCATTGATGAATAAACTTGACCCTCGTAAGAGAAGTCACCTGATTTTGTCTGCCAATACTCATTCCTCTTTTTGCTGGGAACCCAACCCATGGAGTCCCTGGGGAGCCTGACTTCCTTTCTACACCCCATCCTTTGAGCTGTGTGCTTGGGTGGACAGAACCTTAGGTTTTAGGGGCAGCTAGCTGAGCTGGACCTGGACAGCCAGCTTATTCCATAACAGCAAGCCATACAGACTCTCCCCAGTGGAAACCGTGATGAAAGCTGACCAATTAGCATTTTGGCCCCTGAGGGTCATCCCTAGCTCTCAGCCAATATGGCGGACTTGAGGCTATGTTGTAACTGACTAATCCTCATGTGAAACGCTGCTTCTGTGGTTCTGTGAGAAGCGTTGTCATGCCAGCAAAGAACAGACGCAAACTTCAGAGTCCTTCAGAACCACCTGAGTCCCAGCCCACAGGTGTTTCTGTGAGTTCCCCTGTGAGCACCAGAAGGCAGGACTCAATTTTTCTGCATCTCCGGCTGTGGTACTCAGAACCACATCTGGCTTGTAATAGGAGATCAAAGGTTAAATGCGGAATGACCCCAAATGCTTCATTCTTAAATAAGCCATTGGAGGTCTCCACCTGCAGACAAACCTGTGTTGGCACGCCACAAACACTTGGAACAGGGGGTCTTACTATCCATCAAGATACATGGCATCTTGAGGCCCAGGTGTCTCTACTGTTGCGTCTAAGTCTTAGCTCAGATCATTGAAAAGTAAGGTGATTGGTTAAACCAGTCTAGAGGCCTTTCTTCCTCTACAAAGGACACACATATGCTCCTGAAGCTCATCCCACCCAGGGACCTGCCAGTGTTTCTACACACATCAGCTGCCTATACAAAATCCAGGCCTTGAAGGATACTGACGCCCTCCAGTCAAGTGCCCTCCATGAGCCTCCAGGAGCACACACCATTCAGAGCCAGCAGAGGCTGTCTTTGATCAAAAAGACTTATAAATGAGTCTAAAGTTCTTGCTACAGACAAGTTTCAGAAGGCTTTCTGTGTTGTGTTGCACAGTGAGTTCCCTCATTTCGGATAAACTGCAGAATTCATCAGCAGAAATTGGCAAGAGATGGCTTCAGAGTTGAGTCACCAAACTAGAGAGTAAAGAGGAAATGGGTGTGGGGGAGACAGAGAGGCTGGGTGTAGGGGAGATGGGGAGGCTTGGAGAGGAGCCTGGTGTGATGGGGAGGGAGGGAGGCTATGTGGCAGGAAAGAGATGTGTGTGGGGGAGGTGGGGTGTGTGTCTGGTGGAGATGGAGGCTGTGTGTGGTAGAGATGAGGGATCACATGTAATAGAGATGTGGTTCCTACATGGTCAGGATGGGGGCTTATGTGAGAGCGACACGGAGCTGTGTGTGGTGGGAAGGGGCACTATGAATGGTACAGTTGAGCAACCCTGTATGGTGGCAATGGGAGTGGGGAGATGATGGGGAACGGTGTGTATGGTAGAGATGGGGGCTGATGTGGGGGTGAGAGAGGGTCATATGAAGAGATGAGGTCAAGTGTGGGGAAGATGGGGTCCACATATTATGGACATGGCGAGCCATGTGTAGTGGTGATAGGGCTCACGTGTGGGGGAGGCAGAGGTAACCCACTTCTTTTGTGCTCAGGTCTGAGGTCACCTGCAACGAGGGCTTTAGGGATTGAATCTGGGATGGCCCCGAATAGCCTGGGTGGAACACATACACCCCTTCCTCTTGCCAAGGCAGGCCAGTCTCTCTATGGCTTCCCTGCTCCAGCTCTGGGTGTGCTCATTAAGATCAGCTGAGCTGATGGAAGGTGTGTTCGTAGGAATGGAAGCCTTTCTAAAGATGGCTTGCTGTGGTCATCTGACTGAGGTCACCTCACAGGAAGGAATGGAAGTGGGGGTGGTGAAGTGGCAGATTTAAATTTAAGACTTGTTGGTGATTTCATTCTTGATCATAATTTGATGAAGCAGATGTGACTTAGGGTTGCTCACAGTTTGGGGAGGGTGTCCACACCACGGCGGAGAGGACCATCTCACCTCCTCCAAGGTCTTGGACATCTGAGTGAACTCAAGGGTAGATAGACAAACCTGAAGCAGTGTGGCTTCCCAGACTTCCTGATGGCCCAGTGCAGACACACCACAGAGTACTAGGAAGACCTTGGTATCTATGCTGCTCTTGCTGGCTCAGGGCTAGGCAGGGAACACTGTCCCTATATCTTCACTGCAGGGCCAGACTCCCCAGACCTCACTTCAGGGCCAGAACCCCCTGGGAGTCTCTCTCCTTGGAATTTTCCTAGAGCCAGGCTTTGCCATAGCCCTTGGCTTCCTTGGGGCTTTAACTTCCCTGGGATTGCACCATGTTTTGGGGTACAGCTGTTTGGAACTAGAGGCTGGCCAGCTCCATACCCAATTTGTAAGAACGTCCTGTCACCCCTATGACATGTTACCAATAGAAACATCCTGTCCTCAGTGCTTGAGACATGCCTGGGGCCCAAGTGTTTGCAGGGCGCATCCTCGTTGCCCCTCTGGGAGGACCCACACTTGGCTCCTGTGGCTCTTGGTGGCCACCAGCAATCCTGGGCTTGTGGCTGAGGCCGCTGCAACCATAGGATCATCCTCTCCTGTGTCTCCACAATTGCCCTCCCTCAGGCTGCCTGAGCCTGCGTCTCCCCAGTCATACTAGGTAAGTGCCACCCAAAGGACTCCATATCTCATTTTTTATTCCTTGGTTTCCAAATAAAGTCATATACTGAGATATGAGAGGGGTGGGAACTCCACATATTTTTTGCTCACACCTCCTCCCATCCCTCAAAGCCGTGCTTTGCTCAGCAACACAATGGTGAGAAGCAGCCAGAAGGTGATGGTCCCATGGTCCTGTACAGTGTTGTCCAGAAAAATGGATCCCCTGGCAATAGCTGGGCACATCCATATCACCCATACCTGTCCCTTCCTTCCTAGGGATGTCATTGTAGGCAGCCTGTGAATCAACAAAAGCAATTCTCATCTCTTAATGTAACGCCAACCTTCAAACAGTGACTACATCCCTGGACACCCCAGATGCTCAGAACTGTCCAGTCTGAGACCCTAGAGCAGAGGAGTGTGGAGTCTGGGTCTTTTGGTCAGGGTAGAAGGAGCATGTGGGAGAAGAAGGCCAGCAGAGACCCCTGTGACCATTGGGGTCCATAACTCGATACTTGTTCTGAAAATTGATTTCTTTCCCCCTGGGTCTTTTATTTCTGTTTCTTCTCTCAACTCAAACGAGACTACTGAAATCATGAAAGTGTCCAGGAGCAAATCCATCACTGGCTCTCACAACAGAATTCAAATAAGATGGGCTCTCTGCTCCTCGGCTTCGAGTCCTCTAAGGAAACGTGTTCTGTGCTCTTCCCAGGATTGGCGGAGTCCACAGGACTGATTGTCTCACCAGTGACAGTCACGATCTTCATCAAAGGCCGTCAGGTAGCGTGGACCCCCAAGGGCATCTCATTGTGACACCATCATCTCCATAAAGACACTGGGCACTGCAGATCTTGAGACCAAGATGAGGAGAGCAGGCAGGTGGAGGTCGCTCCTGTGGCGTTTGGAGGCTTGGCTAGGAGAGAGAGAAACCATCAGACAACCTGGGAAGCCTGCGTGAGAATTCCAGCCAGGGTAGATGTCCACATGAGGGGGTAGTCTACAGCCACAGTGACTTGCAAAGACCACAATAGTTCCTTGCAGCTGATGTCACTGAGATTTCTTCGAGCATTACTCCTTCTGAAGGGAATCCATGACTATTCCCAGGAGGATTTTTAAAAAGAGTTTTCCAGCTCCAGGATAATAGATAACAGTGGCCTCGGATGAATGCCAAGCTTGCCCATGAAAGCCACCTGGTATGAGGAAGCCACCAGCCTACTCTCTTGAGGGTGATTTCTCCTGGCAGCTCATCTCTGTGTCAGGAAGCCATTGCACAGTCCCTTGGGACCTGAAAGAGACCTGGACCATAGGAATCCTGGCTCCTCCCAGCTGTCAGGTCTGCTCAGCAGGGGCAGGCCACCAGCTTCCCAGGGGAACCTGTTCTCTCCAGTTCTCTGCACTCTGCAGCCGCAGAGGTCAGGACTGGGTAAGCACTGCAAAGTGGATAATAATTTGAAGGAGCTTGCATAGTCAACACCTCATGGCTTAATCTTTTCTTTTGTGTGTAAGAATCGAAGGAAAATGTCAGGCACTGTCCACCTCAGGCTGCAGGAGCCTTTGGTGGGAGTCAGGCTATTCACTGCACTGCCCTTGGTCTTGACTAAATCACGCGTTTCTCTCAGGATGAAAGATAATGTTTTATTGGGTCAAGTGTTTATTCACCCTGTCTTTCAGGCTTCCAAGGTCCACCCTACCTCATTGACTGACTCTGTTGGCCTTGGCCTTGAGCCGCTCTTCCTAGCTCATGTCCTGAAAAAGTTGCAGTCTCTCACACTGCACAAAGTATCTTATAAGGAGCTTTTTACAAAGAGAGGCCATAGTGATGGCTGCGGCTGCTGCAGGTGGCCTTGTGCTTTGCTTCAGAAATGACAACACCATTTCCTGAGGACTGTCTTCCAACTGTCTCTCTGACAACCACGCCAGCCCAGCCCTTGGGCTTCTCCTGACACTCAGCCAGCACCCACATTCCCTTGCCAAGCCCTTGCCAAGTGCTACCTGTCCTCTGCCCTGGTCTGTGTCAGGGAGGGAGTGGGCTCACTGCCTCCTCATCTGCCTGACAAGTCCCTGTCCTTAATGTCCCCTAAGATGTGTAGCAGGACCGACAGGTGTACTGGCAGATGAAGCCTGGGGATATCATGTGCCTAACTCCCAGCTTTAGGAATGGAGCCGGAGCACAGGCACCTGCTACCCTCTAGGGAAACACTGAATATCTTTTACCTCCCATTAAAATATTTTATTTAAGGAACTATGTAAAGTAACTTTGAATTTATGGAAAGTTTCAAGATACCGAGTTCCTGTTTATCCTTCAACTGAATTCCCTAATGTTAGTACGTTCCATGGCCACAGCATATACATAGCATGCTTATCAACATGAAGTAATTAACATTTCTACACATTAACTATGCAAATAACATACCCAAATATTAAGCATGTAATTAGCCTTTCTGACTACTAAGTGTGTGGCTAACATTTCTGAATATTAAGTAAGCAATTAAAAATTTTGAAGTATGTAATTAATTCAGTTGATTCCCCCAATTTTGAGCAATGTTTTTCTGTTCAAGATTCTATATTGCACTTAGTATATTTTTTTTCCAAAAAAATATATGGTCATCCCTTTCCTAAGTAATATACACTTAGCACTCAACCTCTTTCTCAGCGCACGTGGTAGAGCATAATTTATTAAACCTCTTTCTACAGTGTTTTATTTTTAATTTTGACATTAAATCTAAGGCTGCACATGTCCCATCTTAAAGCACGCAGGTTTTCCACTGTGTGGACAGAGAAAAGAGGCAGCTCACGGGAGGTAGCAATTAATATGCCCCATCTGCCCACCCAGAGCTATTTCAGACCTGCTTCCACTGTTTCTTATTGAGCTCTTTGACATTAAAAATATTCTGTCTTCAGAGTCCAGGTACGTGGGGACACTGGGGGAGGGTCGTGCAGCTACAGCAGTGGGTGGGAACCTTGGGGTTGAATGTCCAGCTTCAGCCACCAACGCTGATGCCTCAGCAGATGACATGACAGTGCTATCGTCTTCCTCACACCTGCTCTCCTCCCGTGATGCTCCTCACGCAGAGGCCACAGACCACGGCCACCCACCACCAAATCTGGCCCACCACCTGACAGCCGAGGATGGCTTTGACATTTTCAAATGGCTGAAAAGATCTCAGAAGAGCAATAATACTTTATGACATGGGAGAATTATAGGAGAATCGGGTTTTAACATCCACACACCAGTCTCCTTGGGACGCTGCGCATTCACACACTAATGTCTAGCCTGCGGCTGTTTGTCGCAGTGAAGGTCAGAAACTGTGACTCTAACACACACCACAGAGAAGAGACCCCCCCCCCCAATGCTCTGTTCGTCCATTCCCCCTGCTTTGGATAATTGTCACACATAGAGGGAAAGGGGCAGAGTTAGGAGACAGCAGTCATACGGTTCAAGTATGAGTTTGAGTATTAAATTTACCACAGTTCTGGAATTGGTGAACCTGAAATCAAGGTGTCACAGGCTCTGGGGAGGACTCTCCAGGGTCCTTACTGCCTTTCCAGTCTCTGGTCAGGGTTCCAGGCATTCTCTGGCTCCTGGCTACATCGTGCCAGGATCTGTCTTTGTGGTTATATGGTTGTCTTCTCCACATCCCAATGTCTTCTTGTCTTCCTACAGGACAGTATCTACAAAGCATTGGTTCCAGCATCCCATGGGGACTCAACCCAAGAAGGCTCGAAGCCCTTGCGCACAATGGTGGATATTGCACGTGGTGTGAGCATTAGTCTCACCAATCTGAGGATCTTTTGATGGTTTGATGGCCAGGCAAAGCTCTTCAACTGCTGGTCTCTGGCAGCTTTAGTTTTCCTCAGTGATTGACAGCAGTGAGGGGCAGCAGTGAGGGGCAGCAGTGAGGGGCAGCAGCGAGCGGTGGCCTCTGGTGTTACAGTCCCCATGCAGGCTTGGGTAACAGGATCCCTGGCCCTCGGCAGTGGGCTTTCTTACAGCTCAGCCTGGCAACTTGGCATCTCTCTGGAACTCTGGTGAGCAAGGCCTGCAGGTTCCCAACTCAGCTCCTGACAGCCTGACTCCTGTCTTTCTCCTGTCCTCTCTCCTGATGCTTCTCTTTTGCTTTCTTCCCTGAGACTCTCCAACTGTTCAGCTTCTTGTAGGTTGTCAGGTGTCTGCTGGGACATCTTGTGGTACCTGCATCTGTTGGGACAGCATTTGGGGGCTGGGCACTAGGAGGACCATTCAGGAACTGGACATCTGGAGCAGTTTGAGTTGAGGGGTGTCATAGGACACAGGCTTCCTCTCTCATCAGAAGGGTGGGATCCCATCTGAAGCAGTGGGGAGTCCAGAGCTGTATACCAAACCAGCAATGTAAGACAGGCTCCAGCCTACGGGAAGCTGCTGGTAAGACAGGTTCAAGGCCATCTCTTTCACCCACTTCTGTGGCTGTCAAGTGTCCACACAGGGGCCTCTACCCTGCTGCCTCAGCAACTAAGGAGTGGTCACCAGGTCTTTGTGCCAGGAACAGGGGTGTCAGAAACCAAGTGTTGGCTGTAAGTCAGACTGTTCAGGAGCTCAACTTTGGAAATCGGATTGAAGCGTGGGTGATATCACTTCAGTGCATGGTGCTGGGCCGTGTCCCTTGTGCACAGCGACCATGACATCTTCAGATGCCAATCAGTTGGGCCATGTGCACAGGATCATTAGCCAGCAGGATTAAGCCGTTTTTTACATCCCGGTTTGTTCAGCTGTCCATCCATGTCCCCTCTGCTCTTTCTCTGTTCCCTCAGCTTGCATGACTTGAAGTAGAAAAGCAGAAAGACCACTCAAGGGAAGACTTTTGGATCTGACGTCATAGCAACACAGCAGGCAGCCCAGGCTAGTGAGCCTATGCAGCCAATCACAAATGTTTGCCTGGACCAATCACAGCTGTTCATATTCAATTATGGACACGGCTTAGGCCAATCACAGCCTTGCATGTGAGCACCAGTCAGTCATTAGGGCTTATGCTTTTTTAAAACGTTTTATTGACAACATCCATACATATAGACAGTATATAATGATCACAATTCCCTCCACCAGCCTTCTTTTTCCCCTTCCCTAGTCATCCCTCCACAGTATCTGGTCTTTCCAGCTAGTCTCTCTTCTATTTTGATGTCATCATTTTTTTCCCTCCTATCATGCAGGTCTTATATAGGTAGTGTCACCCACTGTGAGGTCATCAATACCAAGACCACTTCGTGTCTGGAAGACAGTATTACAAAGCCCTCCCCCCCCTTCTTTTTGCTCTTACATTTTTTACATCACTTCTTCTGCCCCAAGCCTTGCAGGGTGTGATAGAGATGTCTCACTTAGTGCCAAACACTCCACCGTCACTTCTCCTCAACACTTTGGTGAGTTTTGAGTCTCTCCACTGGTCACCTCCATTTTAAAAGAGAAGCTTCTCTAACCAAAAGTAAGAGGAACATTCATATACGGGCATTAGCATAAACTTTATGTAACAGTGTAGCTGGGAATTAGAACTTAGATAATACCCCACAATATTCCAATGCACCTCAGAACTTAAGGAGTACCTGAATTCTTGTCTATAAAGTTAAAGAATTAAAATTATAGACCACCAGAGGATAAGGCATAGTGGGTGACTTTATTTAAAGGAATATTGGAAGTTACAGAGATCTCCAGCCGCCAGTATGGAGAGAACATGTGGGAGAGGTTTTAGCAAAATCTATGCTGTTCAGCTAAACAAGCAGAAGAAGGAAAGACAACTGAGGGCTCCCATCATGAGAAAAAGGTTCATGTGGGAAAAATCTTGAGCCCCATCAGGCTGGGGTGAAGAAAAGCCTTACCTTCCTAAGGCCTGGAAGTTTAGAAGTCCTTCTCCTAGGAAGCCATATGGAGGAAAGAGAGGGCTGGACTTTGTTTCAGTGACTTTTAAAGACCTCCACCAGGTAAGTCAGAGAGACAGCTGGTTGGTCCATTCCTGACCAATCAGTTTTAGCATCTAGGTTTGAACTCTAGCTAGAGACACCTCCCACTCAGGAGGAGGGATGTCAGGCCTGGAATCTGTGAATTTGCCTGAAACTGTCACAGTAAGTTTTTAGAGGGCAGTTTGGTGGGCATAATACATCCATTTAGCCAGACAACAATAGTAGCTTCCCTCCTAGGGCTTGTGACCTCCCCAAACATAGGCTTTTGGTTTGGTTTTCAGTACCAGACATGACACCCCTCTCATGAAGTCGGCGTTAATACCAACCAGAGAGTAGTTGGTTTCCTCCGTAACAGACATACCATCATTGCACCAGTTGGTATATTTGGCCTGTCTGGCCAGCTGTAAAATTTGAAGAGTCCACTTCTGGTTAAAACCAATGAATTTTCTCCCTCAACAGGCTACACTGCTCTCTCTAGCATCTTGATAGCTAGATAACAGAGTAGGAGGAGGCTTCCAACTCAGCTCTAGCTTGATTTCTCAGTGACCTGCAGCCCAAGCATGTAGTGTCTTCAGCGATAGGGTTCTATCATCTAGTTCAAGGCCTATGTTTGGGATCACCACAGCCTTGCTATTAGTCACAATCCCTCAACCAGGAAAAATGCAAGGTGGAAAGGGTTCATCAAGGCTTATGATGGCAAAAAAAAAAAAAATCTAGTATAACCTTTCAAACAGCTTTGCCTTCAGGCTGAGCCAGGGCAATTGGCTACGATCTTTTACATAGTTGCCTCAAGGCATCTCTACAGTGCTCAGGATGGCTGGTGTTGGCACCTGGCTGGCAGTCCTTTACCTCAAGGCAGCTTAGGCAGCAAGAGAGAGTCCAATAGCTGCTTATTAAGGAGTCAGATTGCCTCATCCCCAGTGTCTTTGCTTATTTACAGGAAAATTAACATCAGAAGAGTGCTGACAATATAAGCTTAAAGAAGTTATCATTAACACTAATAGAAATTTTTTAACAGATTTTAATAGTGCTTTAAGAATGCTTCACATCTGCCTAGCACCCAGGGAGAGGCAGGTTCCCCTTGGACTGCCTCACTTTCAATCATCTCTAGATGACTCATAAAACCTCACATGGTGTAAATAGCTGCTACACTCCATTATTTAGGGAATCATGACAATAAAAGGTTTATGCATGTTCAGTCAGATGCAAATTCCCACCAAACAAGGGTCTTTCTAGTCATTAGATTTAGGACCTAATATCTAACTGTCACATTTCAAGAATCCAGAGACCTTCATTTCCAACTAAAGTCACCTTCACAGTTCTGGGCACGGGGACTGGGCATGACTTAGGGCTGGGTCATTGTCTGAGGGGAGGACAGCTTAGCCTCAGGCAGGTTCTTGAGATACTCAGTCCTGTGCCTGGGACATCCAGTGATCTCTCCCTTGTCTACATCCACTCCTGACAGCCATTCTCCAACCAGGGCAGCAAATTCTTGCCCAAGTGGCTAGCCCTAGACTGAGCCACAGCTAACATTTTCTAAGTCCTGGAGCAGCAAAGATCAGGACTTTTCTAAGTCCTGGGAGAGCAGCCCATTCACAGGCATTTCACTCAATGCTAAGTGTACTTGGTCATCAATCCTCTCCCTGTTTCATGGGAATGTGTTGGACACACACAGGTGGAGGTGCAGCCACTTCAAGGTCAATGCCTGTCCCTCCACTGCACACCTTGAAGTGGCTCTGCTGGGGCTGCTGAAGGGTCATATGGATCTGGGAGCTGTCCTGGGGAAGGTTTGGAGAGAATTCCAGAGGTTTGAGTTGAATTCTAGGCCTCAGCACTTTTAGCATGCACACATGTGCATGCATGAATGCACACACGCACACAAGCTTGCACACACACACACACACACACACACACACACACACAAACACCTACACAAGGGCATAAATGATTTTGGGAAACAATGCTCTTAAACTCTCATCTGGACAGTAGAGATCTAACCTTGACCATACCAGAATTGGCTTTGACCCGTTTCCCAAGCAATTGCCACCAAGAACAGACACCTATGCCTTTCCTCTCTGATGGCCACAGAGGTTGGGACACAGCCTGTCCTGCTCCAGTGAACTCAGATAGAGGGGTCTGTCTGTCTTATCTCCTCTTCCTGGAGCCATATTGCTTTGTGAGAGCCATGCCATCCCAGGCAGAGTCCTTCCTGCAGCTGGGCTGGAGCCCAGCCTGACTTCCCACCCCACATGGGCCATCCATTCCCTCCAGAAAACCATTTTGCTGGAAAGAAACTGGTTATGGGCTGGGTGATGGAAAATCTGCCTGCTTTGCCTCATAGCTTTATATGCAAATTGCATTTAGATGTTTAAACTTGCTTCCCTCTTCTTCAGCAGGCATGGAAATCAGTTCAATTAACACACCAAACAAAGCAGGGCAGGAGGATGGGTGAGCTGGTGGATTATTGGGTCCTCCTCTCTGGATCCTGGGGAGGGGTTGTTTATGCAAGCCCAGAGGATGAGGGGAGAGCTGGGAGGGGAGCAGGCCTGATGCTGGGGAACAGCTCCAGTTTGAGTCCAGAGCACCTTTGGCCTTGTCCCAACCTATAGATTCACTCTCCCACTTGGGAAGACAAGGGTGGGCAGGAGGCTGCTACATTCTAGGCCCCTTGTGTATGTCTTTTAGTTCATGGGCTCATCTGCATGTCCTGGGCCAGTGGATACCCAGGAGGAATATGGAGGAGGCCTTCAAAGTGCAGGCGAGATGCTCTCGAGGGAGTACTTCCCTTCTCTGGTCTTTCAGAGAGCCTATGTGCACACACGTGTCACTCCTCCACAAGCCTTCGCTCTGCCTCTCCCCCGCTGTCATCCTCACCCTTCCCCCATGCACCCTCTGCATCTCTTCAACATTAGCTTCCAGCTGTTTCTCAGTGGGTGCAGCCCAGCGTCCAGGATGAGGATGGGAGAATGGAGGCCAGTGGCAGGGACTTCCACGGAGTGTCCTTTCTCAGCAGTGCTGCTGATAGCTTTGGATATTCAGAGGAATCTATCCAAAAGGTTAGGAATAAAGCAGGGAGTCCCCACATGTGAATGGCAATGGATCCTGCCCTCCTTGGGCACAGCCTTCATCAAAGGTTCTGCTATAGTTTCACCAAGTTCAAGAGTCTGAAAACACAAGGCGAGTGAAGACACGAGACATCAAGAACTGGGTCGGGATAGATGAGATGGGTCCATTACACTGAGAGACCCTCCAGGCTAGGAAACTGAATTTGTTTTATGTAACAGAAACCAGTGACTTATGGAACAGCCTGGGTTATGGAGGGAGCAGGAAAGCAGACATTAGCATGAATAGGGCAAGGAGAGAGGTCACAGTAGAGCAGGTCTGCTGTGGCCTGGACATACCTGGTCTGTGAATGGATAGTGTGACCCTATGCTCTCTCTTTCTATCTAGCCTCTTCCTTTGTGCAGTCCATCCCTTCTACATCTGACTGAGGTGAGCAGAGCAGATTCTAGGAGGTGGGAAGCTGGGCCTTCATCCACTGTACATCTCAGGATCTGCCTCAAAATCCATCCCAGTGGTCACAACTAGACGGTGATCCATGACCCTCTCTGGGCAGCTAGGTTTGTATGGAGCTCTCAGAACACCAGGATGAGTCCTAACCAGCTTTCCCTTCTCTGGTCTCTCAACTCTGGCCTGTCTGTACACACACGTCATTCCTCCCTAGGCCTCTGCTCTCTCCATTTCCCCTGCCAGCATGATCCACACCAACTCCCAGTGCAGAGCAACTTGCCAGTCTGGCTCTGTGCATCTCTTCACTCTTCCTCCCAGTGTCTTTCACAGCTGTTTCTTGTTTAACCTGGGCCAGATGTTTGCTCTGAGCCAAAAGGCCAGGAAGACACTGTACACATGCAGTCCTACCCACCAGCACCAGAGCTTCCATTGACAAAGTCATTGACATCAAGATTGGAATTTCACAAAATTTTCATGCTCCAAAAGAGACCATTGTCTTTTAATCCTTTTGCAACCATCTGTAGCTAGAATCTGTTCTTAACTCAGAGTCTCTGTGAAAGAAGGCAGGCTGAATTGGCTACAGCTTGGAGATCCTGACCTCAAATGGTTTCTTATTGGGTCCTCGCTGCTGCACCGCCCACACCCAGACTTCCATCACTGTTGTAGTTACCCTCTTGTTGCTGGAACAAAACATCTGACCAAAAGCAACTGATGGGAGGAAAGGTTTTATTTTGGCTTACATTCTTGAGGGGAAGCTCCATGATGGCAGGGAAGTATGGCCTGAGCAGAGGTTAGACATGACTTCTGTTTTAGCAGGTGGAAGACAGAAGCAAAAGTGAGCCTAGCTCTGGCAAGGGAGAGCTGGCTATAACACTCCAAACCCTGCCTCCAATAATACACCTCTCTTAACAAGGTTCTAACTCTCAAATAGCCACCAGCTGGGGACCAAACGTTCAAAACACATGAGTTTATGAGGGACATCTGATTCAAACTACCACTCTTTCCCTTCTTCCACCCCTTTCATCACCTGACCAGTGTGCTATACAGGCACCTGCAAACTACACCTCTTGCCTCCTTGTGTCAGCATGAACTAGCGCCCCTCCCCGCAGGGGATTAGTATACAGGACAGGATCATCACCAATACTTACCTGAGTCTTTTCACCTCACCTGCATGTGGCTGTGGGGTCGTCTTATGGGTGCTGGTCTCTTGAATGCATGGTGAAGCAGTTACCTTCTCCTGCTGGGACAAAACTACCCAACCAGAAGCTACTTAGGGGAGAACAGGGTTTATTTCCAGCTTACAGTTTCCAGGGGAAGTTTCATCATGGTAGGGAGAGCATGGCAGGAGTAGAGAGTGAAGAATCACATCTCCACATCAGTAGGGAGGAAGGATAGAGAGTTAGCTAAAAGCAGCAAGCAGGGCTGGGCTATAATACCCTAAGTCCTTTCTCAGCAACAAACTTCCTGTAGCAAGGTGTTAACTCCCAAAGGCTCCGCAACCTTCCCTAAGAGGACCAGCAGCTGGGGATTAAGCATTCAAACATCCAAGCCTATGGGACACATTTTGCATTAAAATCACTACACATGATGTTCAAGCTGGTTTGAGGAAGAAATAATGTTGAGAAGATGGTTGGAAGCTTAGAGGCTTCCCTTTTCCCCCAGAAAGACACTCTGAGTCCCAATAATGGGTCTGGGGCCTCTCTGGATCATAGGGTTTTATTTTTTTCCCCAATGAGGGTTGCCCTAAAAGGCTTGCCAGAGTCAGGAGGTCTCATGCACTCTCCTCCACATCAGGGATCTTTGAGTTTGCAAAGGTCACAATTTCACACATATAAAGTGTTCCTGCCGTTTCATGGGGATCAGGAAAGTTCTAGATCAAAGGTGTCACATCTTTTGACACTGCAACATGATGTCATCATCTACAAATGTGTTTGGGTCACATTCATAGCTTTCCTGGGACAAATTTAGCCTACAGTCCACAATTAGACATGTCTGTTCTGGATGGTATAAACCACTTATATTAATTAGACAGAAAGGTGCCTATGTGTCCTTAAGGTCTGTTTTGAGGGAGACATATAAGGTCCTTGATCACAAATAGTTCAGGGATCTTGGCCAGTGTCTGGCAATGGCTTTGGGTGTCATCCCTGGATGACACAAAGGATGTGCTGAGTATCCCACTGGCACAGGTCAGACCATGACCCATGAAAGTCAGAGCCCCATGACAGCCAGTGCTCCAAATGCCACAGTATCAGATTTGAGAGTCCTGGCCACACATTCTTCAGGTTTGGGAGCACCTTGGAGTAGGTAAGCCTCCATGCTGGTCACATGCTGGCTTGGTCAGGATGCTATCCTTGGTTGAAGCTCCCACACACCTTCAATATCTTTCCAGAAAGGGCAAGTCTGTGGGATGGTAGGATTGGTTATCCCCAAACAATTGGGCACCGTTTCCAGCTCTGTATAGGTCCCTGGTGAGCAAGGTGACTCCAACTTCTTGTGAAAGACTCCTAAAGCCTGCCCTCTGCCCTCTTCGCTCACAGGGAGGCTGCTTTGGCATGGCTGACCACGAAGTGTGAGCAGCTTGTTGATTTGCACCACGAGTTTCTCACACTTCTCTCAGCTCTGGGATGTGGGAATAGCAGGGCCATGTCATCGACACTATACTTCTCCCAAGAACCCCGCAGGAAGTAGCACCCCAAGAACCCATGGTACAGTTCTTGGAGATCAGCCTCCACCAAGCCTGGTCTTCCTGGGGATTCTGACAATTCCAGTCAGGGCACTTTCCACATTCTTTTATGTCCAATTGGTTTCATCTCTTGAACATGATCAGCCAAGGCCTTGGCCCTCTGGGATGCAGAAGCATGGGAGATAGTCTGAGGGTTGATCTGAAGCTGTCTTTTCCTGAATACTGGGTTCTTCCTTGTGAGATGGAAGACAGCCAAGGACAGGAGGCCCACTTCCCATGCAGAGACCACACCTTCCTTCTTAGAGCCCAGCTGGGCTCAAATATCTTTCGACCTTTGATGTTGGCAGTGGTGACTATACAGTGCTATGGGCCCATCCTGTCCCCTCTTGGTTTAACCACTCAAAGAAATTCACCTGATGCTGTGCCAACTGTCCCCCCTCCCATCTAGCTAGAAGCCACCAGGATTCTTCTTTGGACCAAAAGACACAGAGAAGCCCACAGCTGCTTAACTACAGGGAGCTGGAATAAAAGGACAAGTTCATTTCCTTGCTCATGACTGCCAGCTGGGCCATCCAAGGAGAGTTCAGAGGAGAAGCAGGGATGAGATGAGCCCTGAGGAGACCCAGGTGGACCTCAACCGAGCAGATGAGGATGCCTCTCAGACTTTTTTCTCAGTAACTAGATGTGTTGGCCTTGGAGAGCAGCCAGCATGGCTATGAAGAAGAAAACTGGACTGGTTCTTCCTGTCAGGAGCTGAACAGCATGCGGGGAGTTCTTTGACCTCTCTGAGCCCCTGGGATGTCTTCCCAAGTACCCCATGGTGGGGCATGCGTGAGTGAACTGAGGTGCTGGGCATTGTCTGCCACTCTTCACACCGATGCCTTGAGTGAGCAAGTCCAGAATGAGGAAGGGATTCACACATTTTCTGGAGTCTGGGGTGGGAAGATGAGACTTCCTGGGAGAGAAGGGGTTGAGAATGGAAAGATAAGAAGGGTCTTGGTCACCACAACTGTGATCCTTTGGGATTCTTTCTCAACCACCTCTTTCTGGTCTGGGCTGCGCAGGGTTGGGATGCAGCTGTGCAGCCTGGCTAGGGAGCTTATTTGATGCATTGCAATTTCCAAAGCCTGACCTTTGACCCCAGAGAGGCGGATCCCACATGACACCCTTAAGGGTTAGAAGAGCCATACATGGTCTTGTAAGGGACTTCAGCAAGGAACCTGGGGTTCGGAGGTGGCTGACATGTGAAATACGGTGAAGATTTGTACTCACACACCCTGAGGGTTTAGGAGGCTCCTCAGGGAATGGTGATGAAAACATTCTGAGCTGATAAAAGCTTCTGAAAGACAAGGGCTTCTCACCACTGTGAGCCTGGTCTGTGTCACCATTGAAAATTCTCTAATCCATCTGCCATGCAGGCTGGAGAGAGGCTCGTGTGTTAAAGCGCGAAGCAGAACGTCTGCTGAATGCTGCGTTTCTCCCTTGCTCATCTGACTGTGGAAACGTCCTGACACCAGAGGTTACAGTGCTGGGGACATCAGCCTTAGCCGATGGATCCACATTACCATTGTGCTGACATTTCTCCTCCGGAGAAGCCTTCTGCCTCTGTCTCCCCTCAGAAAGAGCCAAAGGAGGCCAGCGAATAATAGCAATGGTACACGCATTGCAGGTGCTCTGGCCTCTAAAGACAAAGGTGTGTCACCCGAAGGAGCTCCACCCAAGGCCCGTGAAGCATGGCTGGAGCCAGTGCCTGGCTGGCTGGGCACAGGGACATGATAGCCCAGGTGACCCTAGGCAAGCAGTATGTGCCGACTTTCTTCTTAAGAGACTGCCCTGAAAACTCTTCATCTCTGAGCTTGCGGTAGATGTGGCCAAGTCCCGGAGGCCATCTCCTGCTATAAAGAGGTTGGCTTCTTTTTAACAGTACTTCCTTACTGTTAAACTGTTAAACAGCACCATCTTGGCCAGGACTTCCCACAGCCTTCCTTCCTGGCCCAGCCTCGAGCTTCCTAGTTTCTTCCGCTCTGCCCTGCTTTGCTCCTGTGCTCACTGGAAATTTGGCTAAAAGCCACTGCCTGCATCCTGGGCTGCTTTGAAGTTTCCTCTCACGGGTAAGCCAAGATCAAAGCCTTTAAACAGTCTCCCACCAAGACTCGGGGTGTGGACAACAATGTGCTTGAGTTCTTTGCCAAGCAGTACCAAGGATGGTCTCTTTGTCCAGTTTCTAGGAAAGTCTTCATTTCCATCTGCAACCTCTTGGGTCTGGCCTTCACTGACCACATTCCTACCAGCACCCTGCTCTTCTGAGTCCTGTTAGCCTTGTGCACTAAGCTCTGCTTACGGCACCCTAAGCATTCTGCAAAGTCCTCCAAGGGTTCCCAAACTGGAGACCCATTCCTGCAGCTTTCCACATTATCGGGTATAGTCACAGCTAGGACCTCACTTCTCAGTAACAATTTTCTGTGTTAGTTGGCTTCCTGTGACTATAATAAAAAAAATAATAATCAGCTTCTAAAGAGAACAGGTGTGTTTGGGTTCACAGTTTGGGAAGGTTCAGGCCATGGTTGGTTGGCCCTTGCTTTTAGGCCTGTGACAAGGCAGAGTATCATGGCTGTGACACATGGAAAATATTAATCTCATGGCCAGGGTGAAGGAGAGAAAGGGTCCTCATATCCTCTTCAACAGTGCACCCCAATAACTGGACTTCCTCTACCATGCCCCACCTCCCAAAAGCACCATGGGCTCATCTTAGTAAGATGGCATATCTGGCACTAGAGGGAAAGGCAGTATCCATGACACCCACACTTAGTTCATTGAAGCATAGGGCAGGCTCCCATGGTGCCTTGCCAAGTGTCCTGTAATTCCTCAGAACTAGGGCAGTAGGATCTATGAGCACATCGGTCTTTGGGAAACACCCAAACTACAGCCACCCACCTATCATGTGCCCTGGATGCTGGGACCTCCTGAGGCTCCTTTTTTGCATTCTAGCCGGGGAGAAAGGAGATAAACCAAATAGAGCAGCCCAGCCTCCCAAGAACCCTTTCGAGACCACAGACAGCAGAAGCACAGATCCCTTGGGTAGGTAGATCTATGTAGGGCTTATTCCATGGTGACTGTCACCCGACATCATAAGAACCATGTATGCTGACCCATATGGCTGAGTCTCTGTTCCTTTCCATGGTTCAATAATGCTCTCTTGTATAGAGAGATCATTTGTTTATGAATATTTAAGCTATTTCCTTCTTATATCTGTGGTGGTAAGAGGTTTCTCAAATAGCCAAATTCACTGAAGTGAGGCACAGAATGGTGGTGGTCAGCCTTAGGTTGGGGGAAATCCTGCGTGCCATTCAGTGGGCTAGAGAGGGCCAGCAAGTTCCAGAGATCTGTTATCCCACAAGAGGCCACAGGTGATGGTATTACATTCATACTTAACAGTCCCATGTTGTTAAGTGTTCCTTGAAGGAGGAGGAGGAGAGGAGGGGAGAATGGGGAAGTGAGGCGGCATGAAGAGGAGGGGGAGGTGGATTCCCGATGGCTAGAGAAGACACCCTCCTTGGTGTGGGGAAAGATGGAAGAAGACAAAGAGAAAGAGAGAGGAGGAGGAGAGAGGAAGGGGAGGAATGGGAAGAAAGTCTCTGTTGGCCAACAGGAGAGCCCTGGACACTAGTAGCATTCTGATATAGATCCAGTATTTGGAGCTGGTGAATTAATGTCTCTGTTGTTGCTTGAGACAGGGTCTCTCATGTAGCCCAGGCTGGCTTTGAACTCACTATGTAGCAGAGGATGACCTAGAACTCATGTTTCTCCTGCCTCCACCTCTGAAATGCTGAAATTACAAGTGTGTACCACACCTGTGCACTAACTTTGAAGGGAGCCAGAAAGCCGCAAGTGAGCATCCCCTCTTTAACCCCAAGTGTGAATCCCTCGTCTTGAGTCCCTCAGGATACTGTCAGAGATACTCTTCCAGAAAGAGCAAATCTGTTTAGAAAGAGACACACACCCTTGGGGGGAGGGAGCCCATGTCCATTTATTCAGTGTCTAAGTAACATGGGCTCAGATAGTCACTCAAGAACATGTTTCTTTTTTTAAAAATATTTTATTTATTCATTTTCTAGTAGAGAGATACAGAGACAGAGAGAGAGACAGAGACAGAGAGAGCACATCAGGGCCACCACCTTGTGGGTCTGGCTCATGTGGGTCCTGGGGAATTGAACCCAGGGCCTTAGGCACTGGAAGCAAGTGCCTTAACCGCTGAGCCATCTCTCCATCCCAACTCTCCATGTTTCTTTTTGGAGAAAATGACATGGCCCTGTATCCAGGAGCATCACAGCTCAGCTTTAGTAAAATGACCCACCTGACAGCCCAGCACGCCTGGCACAGGTCAGGAAGAATAGCACCCACATGCAGGCTCATCACAGCACAGGGCAGGGCTCCCATGGTGCTTTCCAAGGTATCACAGGCCATGGCCCATGGGTCCTCAGATATAGGGCAATGCTCAGGCCAAGGGAAAGAAGAGAGACAACTGAATATTCATGACATGCAAATAGCAGGAAGAAAGATTGCTGTTTACCTGCCCTCCCTCCGAATGTCTCTACCCTCCTGCACCTAGCCTCTCTGTGAAGATAGGCTTTTGCTATGGTAGAAGGTGTTTCTATCTGTCACTCTGGACCTGAGGAGACCATCAGCCTTGTCTTCAGACTTTCCTGGTTTCCCTTGGGGAAGAAGGCTGCTGATGGCAGTGGTCAGGGGATGAAGGTTAACTGATAGTTCTTTTGTGACATTCTGAAGGTCCCTGAGCAGCAGCTGTTAGAGGATGGACAGCTTTTTACTCTCTTGCCATTTGTCATTTTTTTTCTTTATAACACATTAAGCCTTTAAAATCAGGACTGGGAGACATGGGAGTGATGGGCCCTTCCTCCTCGCCCTGTTTTTGGCTCCATGGGATACAGGAGGGTGGTGAGAGACCCCTTCAGGGGGATGGGGAAGAAGGGACAGGGGCATGGCTAGTTTCTCAGCCTGTGCAGGCCTTGCTCTAGCCTTCAAGATAGTCAGTGCCATCTTGGATTTTTCTGAGTCCTGAGCACAGGCCCCACATGTTCCCTTTGCACTGTGGCTCAGCCTCTGTCTTCCCAAGCTGCTATGACAAAACACAACAGAGATATCGCTCGCAGCTCGGGGCTGGAAGTCCAAGCCCAAAGCACTGCAGATCTGGAGTCTGGTGGGGGTCAATCCTCATAGTCAGCTCTTTAGTTACACCCTCACACAGTGGGAAGGAGAACCAGATCAAGGCTATTCATTTATTTCTTTATGTGTGTGGTGAGCGATGTGTGATGTGTGGTATATGCACGTGTGTGCAGATGCCCACACGATAAGCAATGGATGTCAAGGCAGGAGGAGGACTTCAAGTGCCTTTCTCTATCGCTCCAACACATATTTGCTTGAGACAATGTCTCTCCTTCAAACTGAAGATGCCGTCAGTCAGTGAACTCCTGCAATTCTACTGTCTCTTCTCCACCCACCCATATCCAAGTACAGACTGGGCTTTCAGACATGTGTGGCTACATCCAGCTTTTTGAAAGGGCTTTAGGGAGTTGAACTTGGTGTTCTCTGGCCCAAGAAGACCACATGTTTAAATGGAAAGTCTTCTTAACTATCTCCGAAGCCTTTCTTGGACATTTTATAAGGGCACCAATACCATTTGTGGGACACCATGCTCAGACCTAATCACCTCCCAAAGGCCCCACCTCCTAACCCCTCACCCTTGGGTGAGCCTCTCAGGATGTGGATCTGAGATAGATATGTCCACAACTGTCTTGCAGGTCAGGATGCCAATCCTGACTGGGTCTCTGGACTGCACCCATTGAACATGGAAGGGCATGGTTTTCCACTTGGGAAGGAAGCAGAGGGCTCCTGCCTGGGCCAGGGATGGGTCAATGCACCTCAGTAAAATCAGCTTTCAGTATGGGAAGCCCCACGAGAGTGAAAAGAGGAACAAGCTGGGGGTGGTGGTGGTGAGGGATGTCGTCATGGAATTCTAACCTCATTCAAGAAGCAGGGGGGTGAGAAATGTCATCATGGAATTCTAACCTCATTCAAGAAGTGGAAAACAAATCAACTCTCGCCCTATATCTGCAGGTAACAGGAACCTAAAATAAACAGTAAAGTCATTAACACATATGCAATTGCCACATTCCTGGAGCCCCAAGACTGAGGTGGAGAATCTGGGTTCACCTAGGATCCTATGGCCTTGTCAGTTACTTCTGCTTGTCCTGTTAGTGTGACAGTCCTGATTTCATAGATGATCATTTCCTCATCTTTCCTCTAACATCCCTCAGAGCTGACCTCTGAAATCCAGGCTCCAATCAAAGCTCCCACATGCACCTTGATGAGTTACTTTTGTTTAACTTAACAAAGAACAGCTTCCTTGGTTTTAGTTTTAAATTCTATTTCTGTTTGTGACTGAGGTTTTGAATCACGCTGGGTAGTTTTGAGGAGCTGAGGGTTTCCTCAGCTAAAGGGGGCTCTGTGTGCATAAAGCCAGTCTGTCTGATTGTGGCTGGAAAGTTGGCATCAAGATTATCACAGGAGGAGAGCTGGAGAGATGGCTCAGTGGGTACGAGTGCTTGCTGGGCTAAGATGAGGTCCTGAGTTTGATCCCAAGCACCCAAGGAGAAAGCGGGGCATGGCCACACATGCCCGTAATCTGAGCACTGAGGAGAGGTGGAGACAAGAGGATTTCTGAGGCTCACTCATCAGGTCTTGTAACTAAAATAGCCAGAGTGTTGGGTTCAGGAAGAGCTTCTGTCTCAAGAAAATACAGTGGAAGTTGATAGAGGAGCAGTGATGCTCTCCTCGGAGGCATGAGGGATTAGGGATTTTACTCACTCACTTGGAAGGACGTAACCCAGTCACTGGGTAACAACCAGCAACTTCTTGAAGCTTTCAACATCAGCTGATGGTCATTGCACCCATCTATTATAGGATCCAGGTTGTAAGGTAGCCAAGCCAGGCTCCCAGCCCTCTCCCCAACTCCATCAGTAGTCTCTGCAGAGAAAAACTCCTGCACAAGTTCACATCCCAGAATCACTACTGATCACAGTCACCCTTTCTTCTGACCCTCACATCATCCATGCTGGGCAGTGGAGATCCTTCTGGGCTGGTCCCCGTGTTCTCATTAGGTTCTGCTCTCTGGTAGAGCAGGATGGCTGTCTCTGACCCCAACCTGGAGTTAGGCAAGAGCTTGCTGCCTGTCAGCAGGACGCTGCTCAGAAAAGCCTGACTCTGTATTTGTTTGATTGTTTGTTTTTCCTTCCAAGGCCTTCTGGGCACATGTGTTTGAGTGAATCAATGGAGGGAATTTAGACTCTCAGTTCTTTCAACACGGTTTTATATCAAGGCTGTTACAAAGGAATTAAAATGTCCTTGAGGTGACATTTATTCCACAGAGAGAATCACATTGAAGGCAGAAGGGGCATAGCCTTGGTATGGAGAAGTGCTTACAACCCCCCAAACCAGGAATCACTGCCGAAACTAAAAGTACTTGGAAATATCCCAAAGGGTCACTGGGCTGTTTTCATACTTAGGGATCACATGGCATGTGTGTGCTGAAAG
>PVHP010028613.1:0-22935 GCA_004024765.1 Zapus hudsonius | reverse complement strand
GTCCGGAGGCATGACACCCATCAGTGACAACACACTTGGGCCAGGAAGACTGGGATGAGTACTAAGATATACAGGATACCTTGCCACAAGGACTAATACAGACAGCCCACAGAGGAGGATATACAACTGATCAGGGAGGGGGAGGGGGGGAATTGGGGAATTCGGGATAACAACGCATGGTTTGCCCACTAAATAATGTAACACATTATGGACAATAAATATATATTAAAAAAAAAAAAGAATTGGTAGAATGAAAAATTAAGAAAGTTGCACTATTTTTTTTCTTAAAGTCAATGCCAAAGTGATCAATTACTAGAACTTGTACATATTGATAAAAAGAATCAACTCTGTAGAATCCCTTTACAAGATGGTTTCTCACTTTGGAGTAAGTTGGAAGGTACTTTTTATCAAAAGACAGAAATTCCTCTGCAGAAACTCAGGCAAATGTGTATTAAGATATATGCAAAAGTATTGAAGGCGTGTTTTTATTGTATCTATATATTTGAAGACATAAATATCTACCAAGTGTATCTTTTACAACATATATAATAAAAAGAACAAATTTCAAACTCTATATACAAATATGTATGTCTTCAAAGCAGATACACTAAATATGACATGTGACTCTGCTTATTAAAAAGTTACTACAACATGGCAACCCCTTTAAAATTAATGAGTAAATACAAGAATGTCAGGGGCAAAAGCCTTTGGGGGCCTTTGGAGGCACACCCTGGCTTAGT
The DNA here is from genome assembly GCA_004024765.1 of Zapus hudsonius. Taxonomy (NCBI): domain Eukaryota; kingdom Metazoa; phylum Chordata; class Mammalia; order Rodentia; family Dipodidae; genus Zapus; species Zapus hudsonius. The sequence goes on along the minus strand of PVHP010028613.1, from coordinate 22,195 downwards.
CTTGGACGGCACCTGACAGCCTGCCAAGAGGGGCTTGGCTTAATGAGTTTCAGGAGGTGATCGCGATTGGCTATTATGCACAGGTTCTTATCATAAGACTGACCATTACCCCCCTGATTGGCCAGGAAGCTCTATATATACTGCCTCGTTCCCCGCAATAGGATCCCCTGCCACAAGGACTAATACAGACAGCCCACGGAGGAGGATATCCAACTGATCAGGGACGGGGAGGTGGGGAATTGGAGAATTCGGGATAACAGCGCATTGTTTGCCCACTAAATAATGTAACTCATTATGGACAATAAATATATATATATTTTATATTTTATTTAAAATCTGAAAAACATAAACACATTAGGCTTATCCTGAGTTGGTTGAATGGCTGTGGCTATGGGTCCCTTGTTCATCCCGTCCTTCTCTGCAGGGTTCCATATGGATCCTCCACAATATGACTGTGGTGGCACATCTCTTGCCATGGTCTCATCTTTTGGCCTGCTGTCGGGTGGTAGGATTATATGGGCCACAGCTCACTCGCTATATCCTGAAAAATACAAATACAATCTCCATTGGAGAGTTAGAACAGTATAGGTTAACAGAAGAACACACGTTCGTCAACCCACAAGCAGTGTATGTGTGTATTTGTGTGATCACTGCCCTCCGCTGGCGATGGGCAATGACAAGAATATAGAAATTGTGATAGTGGAGGAGAAAATTAGTGTTTAGAATAAGAAGGCGGTACTTAGAAGTGAATGGCAGTGGTCTATTCCTTAATTTGAGTGGTGATGACATGAGTGTTGTCTTTATAATAGATTCAAACTGTTTCTTTAAGCATATGTACTTTGATTCGTATTCTTTATGGTTCACAGCATGACTCAAATAAAGATAAAATAGTTGAATTAGAAATTCTTTTTATTCTAGCCCATGATACAATAATGGATTGGATTTACCTGTCCACTTAGATAAACATAAAACCTGATAATAATATATCAACACATTTCTCCAAATATTAGATGATAGTACAGGAAAAGATATAACTTATTTATGCTCTGTATAAGCAAAGATATAAAAATGTATCTAGCTGAATCCAGCACACATGAAAAATGATTTACATGAGCAAGTAAGGCTGATTTCTAGCAATTATAAGTTGCAAATATGGTTTAACATTTAGAATTCAAGAAATATGCTTTACCCTACGTGTTAGTCAGAGTTCTCTAAAGGCAGAAAACAGATAAAATGAATTGTAGAAAAAGGGGATTTATTGGATTAGCTCACCAGCAGTCCCACAATAGCAGTTTACCAGCTTGGGAGTCAAGAAACTGGTAGCCACTCAGTCCACATGGCTGGATCCGCCTCAGCAGTCACAACCCAGAAATGAAGGCCTGAAGGCTTCCTGGGGAGCCACTGGTCTTCAGCCCAGGATGGAAGGCTAAGGAAACTTCATTTCAATGATGACAGGATAGCTGAGCAGGATGGATGCACTTCCAAGTCACAGAAGAACCAGCAGCCAGGTGGGAGGAAGAGAGAGAGATTTCCTTCCCCTCAAGTTTCCTTACATCCTGCCCCCTACTGAGAGGGTGGGAGGGCTCAATCTGGAGGAGGGCCTTCCTCCTGTAATTAAAACTTCCTGTAAGCAACCTAAGAGACCCGCCCAAGATTACCGTGGATTACTAAACAGGTCAAAATGACAAGATTTAACCATCACACCCTATGAGCAAATTTAACAAGAAAAGCATGTGATATTTTAATACATATGGAAAATAAATTTGACAATTACAAATGCAATCCCCGGTGAATAGTTCAGCTAACTAGAAAGCAAAACAATCCTGCCTAACTTGAAAAAGAACAAAACAAGATCAAAACATGCTCACATCATTCTGTAAGGGCAAATTATTTTAGCCGCTTTGCTGTACACAGTCCTTTTACTTTCAGTTCGATCTGCTAGAAGAAAACTTCAGGAGCCAGAATTAGTGTATAATAAAAAGAGTTTATTAATAGAAAGTATAACAGAAAAAGAAGGGAAGAGGGGGAGTCCCTTGATGTTAGAGGACTCTATCCAGGTAATTTTCCACCACCAGGCCATCTTCATTCAACACCGGAGCTTAGCATGGGAAATACATCACCAGTGATTCAGCATGAGCAATCAATCAAGACATTCAAAGCAGACTGCATTTTCCCCAGGATGAAAATGCAGCGAAAATGTAGCAGCTAGGAGGCTTTCTCAAGGCTTTTTTAACCCTTGAGAACAAAGGTGGCTCATTGCCCAGCCATCAGCAAGCTTCCAAAATACTTGTTGAAACTGGGCATCCCCAACCCAGACATGGGCCAGGGTGTTGAGCACATCAACAAGCTTATCTGAGGTTTACTCAGGGTCCCACTATTCTCACCCCCGGGAAATGGCCAGGCGCCCGGAAAGCAGAAGAGAGGTTATTAAGTGGTCGGCATGCCTCTAACAGAGCAGAGCCTTAACACAAGCCTCCCCATCTTAGAAATTCTTTCCTCGCACATACTTAATGGTAAGAGCCTGGATATCCTCAAGGCCAAGGCAGACTATTTGACCTGAGATCGATCACTAGGTCATGATTATGAAGAGATGGAATAAATGTAGGTCTACCTCCAATGTTATCTTTGCCAGTCTTGGTCATTGCTATCAACTTCTCTATCTGACCTAACATTCACATGACTAGTAGCTGAACAATTCTTAATAACCTTTTAGTTTTACCAAATCTACAGCTAAGAATGCTATAACATCTGAAAGCAATAGAAGAAATTTTCCAGACTAGTTTTAGCCCACCTACCTCATACCCCCACTAAGGAATTTAGTACATAAACTGATTTATAACTTGTTTTTGTTCCCATCCATAGTGGAACATGGACTTGCATTACGTTGAGTTACCTGGGCTCACCAGAAGTCATCTCTTCTACCACCTGGAGCAAGAGCTGCGATTTACAGTGGCATTGCTTGTTTGAGGGAAGCTGGGAGTCCACAGTCAGTAGCACAGTGGCCTCATCATGTCTGGACTCAAGGGTAGTCTGCATGATCCCTGTCTCAATCTCGTACACAGGTCCTAGCAGCTGAATCGGAGGCTTTAGGTGAAGTTCCTGGGCTCCCTTGTTCCTTAAGGCCATTGCAACGTATTACCAGCCATGCTGACCATCCCTCTGGTAATTCAGTCGCTGTCAGGAAAGGAAGCCCATGGCTGACTGACAAGACCAGAGTTTGTTACCCAGTCTCTCCAAACCACATGAAGGGATGTGCTAGCCACGCCCAAAGCTGCCATGACTTGCAAAAATCCCTTTTCTGACTTCACTGTTCATCAAATACTTTAATATTTAAAACAACTCAAGACCCGTGTCATGTCTTATGAGAAGAAATGTAATAAGGAAAGTTGGTAATATCTTAATATATGCAGAAAATGAATTTAACAAATTGCACATTTACATTTGTGTGTCACAATTTTAGGGATTAAATGAGAGTACAGTAATTAAAATTTTTCTCACTTCTACCAATTCCGAGTATACTAAGAATTTTGTATGAGGAAGAAAGAGAAAGATGTATGTATATTAGACATTTTTAGAGCAAAGTAAATGAAATAAAAATCACAAAAGTGAGCAGACAGACAAGCTGTGGAAAAATGGAAGAAAGCAAGAAAAAGGGAGTGGTGACCTAGGAGTTTCTACCCGGACAGGGTCTCGGCCTCTCCCGGTCCTTGTGCTTCTTGGAGCCGCCATAGTAGTTAACAGCAAAGAAATTTCTCTTGTGAAATCTAAAGCTCGCACCATGCTGTCATCACGAAATTCTCTAAGCTGGGCTACTCCAGGAGAGGGGAGACATTGGCCTTGACAGCTCCATTTCTTCCTGCTGGCTAAGGAGGAGTGAGTGTGCTCAATGAAGCAAGCGGGCTTTGGCAGAAGGTGGCTTTGCAAGCCGGGTTTGCACAGGTGCCCGGGTTTGCATAGGTGCCCGGGTTTGCACAGGTGCCCGGGTTTGCACAGGTGCCCGGGTTTTCCCAAGAGCCCAGGTTTGCACAGTTGCCCGGGTTTGCGCAGGTGCCCGGGTTTGTGCAGGTGCCAGGATTTGCACCGGTGCCCAGGGTTGCACAGGTGCCCCAGGCAGGCACCAGGTAAACGCAGGAGCAGGTGACTCCGTGAAAAGGCGTGCTCCCTGGAAAGAAGCCACAACACAGCGATGCCGCCAGAAAGGCGAGCATCTCTCCCTGCTCTCTTTGAACAGTTCCAGATGCAGTCCTGGGTCTTCCAGCATCTGGTGTCCGGTCAGTCGAGTGGGGGAGGGGTGTGGTGTGAACATCCAGCTTGTGGCTCTACAGCACCCTCTGCCGGACAAAGTGAGTCACTAGCGCCTTGATCCTGAGGCCATGTTAAAGGGAATGATTTCACTGCCAACACAGAACTAGAAACAGAAGTCATAGTGCCACCCAAACTAGAAACTAGGAGAGCTCTGGGCAGAGTTTATCTTCCAAGCCGTGAACCGATTCTTACAAAAGGTTCTTTTCACAATTTCCATATTGAAAGACTCCTTAAACATGGCTAAATTCAGCCCTTTGCTGTGAGCATGTTCAGGTGGGTAAAGCAGCTTGCTTGTGGACAGTTAGCAGGGGCACAGACAGAACACTGGGATTCCAATGTATCCCAAGTCTGTGATTCTTACACTACACAGGTAAATGGCATTCCTCTGCTTCCCCACTTCCTCCTCTAAGGCCAGGGTGAAAGCTAGGAACACTCATTGAGATCATCATCACCTTCCTCCACTCTGCTACTTCAGGGTCAGGGGAGAGAGTGTGTCTGTCCAAGGGGAATGTGCATGTTTCCTGAGGGTTAAACGGTCTAGAGTGGGTGATCAAGAAGAGTCATGAAATACGTGTGGCATAAAAGCAGAAAGAGAAGCTGTTGTGGGAGGAAAAGATCAGCAGAGGTGGGTGAGAGAGAGAGACAGCAATGAGAGCTGACTCATTCAGCAACCCATCATCATCATCGTCAAGGACATAAAATGTATGGTAATATGTATGTGTCACAAGGAAACTCATCACTTTGAAAGCTAACTCAAATTACTATAAAGTGTAAAAGATATCTCAGAAAAGCTAGGGGAAATTTCTAATGGTAGTAATAGAGAGATGAATAACTTAAATAAAAGATGGAGAAACCAGAACCTAAGCATAAAGTGAACTCTGATCAAAGTTGCAAATTAGGATGGGAGAAAGAATAGGAAAGAGCAGCCCATTATCTACTCTGCCAAGCTTTTATTTGGTACCTTAGCCCTGCTAGCCAACCTCCCAAACATTCTTTTTTCATACCAGATCACTTTCTATCATAGATGGATAGAAAAGGTAGAGGAATAAAAGAGGTAACCTACTAGGATATAGTAGAAATAGGAACAAAACATTTCTAAACAATGTATTTCAATTCATAAAGATGAAAATTTTATTTTCAATAGAAAGAAGGAGAATGAAACAAAGGGAGTTTTTTATAACAGAGAGGGGGAGAAATGAAAAAAAAGGAAGGAAGAAAAAAGATCATAAGAGAAAGGAGAAAGGGAAAGAATGATATCAAACTCATTTTACAAAGCCATTACTTTCCTGATACCAAAACCCAATCTGGGATGAACAGATTGCTCAAGTTTCCCCCAAAAAGTTTACCCAACATGATGATTTTTGTCATATTAAGAGAAATAAGTCAGATTTATAACAATTCGTATGACGTGTTTTATTTGTGGGTCCTCGATTGTATATAGGTATATAAAACATATAGATAAAAGATAGATGCTAGGTAAATGGATAAACAAAAGAGATATAGGTAGATGATAGATACAGATGATAAAGACTGGAAAAAAGAAGAAAAGCTGAAAGAAGGAAGGAAACTAACAGAGGAAGTAGAGGGAGATAAAGGGGGAGTGGAATGCCTTAGGGATTAAATATCATCAAAGGACATGATATAGTTGAAGGAAATTGTCACAAGAAATTTTTACAAATGTGGACAGTAAATATATATACAAATATAAAATTTTAACTAAATAAAGAAAGTCAATGGCCAGGTGAAATTCCAAAATACTAGGTTATAGAACAGCAAGAAAACCAGAGCTCCTGAGAACGCTGAGCCCTGGACTCTGCAGTGGGGGAAGGGAAGGTCCTAGGAAAGGGGACTAAAGTGGAAAAGACCTTCAATTTCCTCAACTGCATAATCCTGTCTCACAAAAGTACAGAATCTAGTCAGAATGATGAGCTGGGATCCCCCAGGAATTGTCACTGAGAGAGTATCCCTGAACTTTTTTCCATTGTCAGAGGCTTGTCTAGAAAAGGTGCTATCAACAGAGCTTACTGCTTACAGAGACCCACACCCATGCAGTTTTACATGTCTCCAACCCATCCTCCTAAAATGATGATGGAGATGGAACCAAGAATGTTAAACATGTAGAGTAGGTGCGTTACTGCAAAGATAGTTGAGATAAACTGAGCCTTATTTCATCTACAACATATTCCTTCCTAAACTTAAGAGGATGCTCCAAAATTAATAGGCTGAGGAACCTTTCCTAAGTAGGCTTTAAGACCGATTATTGGACTTTCAAACACATAGAAACAACTTTCAATTATCCACAAGTCACTCATATATGTCTGAGGCAAAATAGAAGTTTATTGGGGAAAAGAGACCAGCTGCCAGGCTGTCTCAGAAGAGTGGAGTACAGCCATCCTGGGTTTGGAAGAATTGGGTTTTATAGGTCCTTTTCTATGGTGAAGGGACCAGGAGAAGAGAAACCTGTTTGTGAAGTTGGGTAAGGGGATTTCTTAACCTTCTGGTGAGCCATTGACCAGTATATTGTGGTCAAGTATTTGAGGTATGTCACCAGGGTAAGGGCTGGATGGCCCTATAGATAATGTGGGCAGGATGTGGCCTTTTAAGGGTATTGTTAAGCAAGGGTCAGGAGGAGGTTACTTTGATGAATATGATTAGTTCAGTTTATCTTCCCACACCTATGCCTCTGTTGCCATTTTGTTGTCAATATTTACTCCATTTTGGGGGTCCAGTCTGGCTTAACACTCAGAGAACTCAGAGAGAAAAATGTATATTCTAATATGTGAATTAAAATAAGCTAGAAGAAATTGATAAATTTCTAGACACATTGACCTATAAAAATTTAATTAAGAAGATATAAAAAAATCTAAACAGATCAACAGCAAGCAGTAAAATTAAGCAATCATAAAAATAAAATCTCTCAAAATGGCAAGTTCAGGACTATATTGATTCAGTCATGATTTTACCAGGCTTTTAAACAAGAAATAATAGCATCAATAATCCTCAAACTTTACCACAAACTAGAAAGAAGGGGAATGTTTCTACCTCCTGCAGTCAGTAGGAACATGGAGAAGGAAATCACAAAAAAAAGAAAACTATAGACAAATATCCTTGATGAATATAAATGCAGAAATCTTCAACAAAATTATTGAAATCAACTTCAACACACATTAAAATAATCATAGACTATGATCAGATCGGTTTTGTTTCCTAGCATTAAAAGATTATTCAACATATGCAGATCAATAAGCATAATGCAGTTGCGGTGATATTGTAGTTACTTTCTCTTTTCTGTGACAAAAAGCAACTGATGGAAGGAGAGTTTTTATTTTGGCTACCAGTCTTCAGGGGAAGTTTCATGATGGCACAGGAAAGCATGGCATGAGCAGAAGCTGGATGTTACTTCTTCCGCACCAGGACTGAATCAGATGTTCCCCCATAAACTCAGGTGTCCTGAATGCTTAGGTTCCACCTGGTAGCAACCTGAGAGGTGGAGCCTTGCTGGAAAGGTGTGTTGTTGGGGCAGGCTTAAGAGTGTTATAAGCAGCTCCCCTTTGCCAGAGTTCAGCTCAGTGTCTTTCTGTTGTTTTCCACCTGCTGGGGCCGGTGTGATGTTGTCATCAGAAGATAGGCCACCTTTCTAAGAGAGCAAAGGTTCTTTGATAATAGGTTCCTGTAGTGTACTGAGTATTTATAACCATTTGTGTAGATCAGAGTTCCTTCCTTTCAAAAGCGCCATTGAATTAGATTCCCTCTGCCACCTTGGAGCAGTAAGAGAATTAAAGTGAACAACTCTGGCATGATAGAGCAGGAATAGGTGACATTCTCTACATCTCCATACTAGAACTCGACTTTCCTTTTTTGCCCATTTTCTAGGAGTCTTCCTTCCTAGACATGACCACCTTTATTTAAACTTAGTTTTCCAGTACTTATCTCCATAGTACATTCACTCTTTTTTCCATGTCTGCCTCACAAATGGGCTTTTACTCCATACACATGCAAAGATATGCCTTACACTGTGTCCTCTCTGACTGACTCCATGCCTTGTAATAGAAAGCTTCTAATAAATGCTCAGTTGCTCTAATGGCTACCCTTTTGAATTTAGCTGCACTCTACAAAACTCACTGAATAAAAATTGAAATAGAAATTTCATGATGTTTATAATCTTCCAAACTAATAATATGTAAAGTATCACAATTGTTTGTTTTTTGGTGAAAGTGTGATCCATATAAGCAATAAAAATATGTTTCCTGATAGAAGAAAGGAGCCTTGGAATGGTGTGCAGAAAATGTTCTCTGCAAATTATAAAATATGAAAATCATCTAAAGATATACCATTTTTATAAAGAAAGAATACCATTTTCCTTTTTTTGAGACTGAGTCTCTTAGCCTAGGCTGGCTACAGTCCAGGATGGTTTTGATCTCCTAATTCTTCTACCAATACCTTCCATGTGCTGGGATTACAGGCATGCTCCTCCATGCACAACTAGGTGAAAACATTTTTTTTTAATTTAAGAACATGTGTAAGCTCATGAAATAGTCTTAAGTAGAAAGAAGATTTCCAATAACGAAAGTATTTTTAAAAGTTATATTATGGTGGTTAGAAGCATGGCTACAAATCTTTTTAACACGTTCTTCACAAGATGGACCCAAATTCTCTCCCTTCAAGTATGTTCTGCACTCTATGACTCTTCTCTTCCTTCCAACGAAGACAGATGAAATCAGAAGTGACATTCCATGACTTGGGAAGCAGGGTCGTGAAAGGTACTACCGACTGCTGCTGAGACCCTCCTTAGAAAGTTCTCCCAGGGAAGCAGCTATAAGATGTGTGAGGGCATGTAGGTTGCCAAATGGGCAGGCCTGTGCAGTGATTGAGGGACAGCGGCCTCCTTCCAATAGCCCTGAACTGAGTCACCAGGCAGGTCAATCCTTTGCGTCCCCAGCTGACAGTGTGGCAGCAATGGCATATTAGATTCATAGCCAGTGTGACATAAATCAGTTAGTTGTGCGGACATTCTTGGTACAGCCCTGACAGCAACATGCCATACTCCTGACTACTGTCCCCCATTCTGTCTTTGCAGGGGTTATTTAGGAAACAAAACTGACCCAGTCAGTCAGAGGGTTTAATTCAATCAGTCAATCACTGACAGTTTGAATGAATGTATAGTACCGTGGAATGGAAAGGACTGAGTCAGTTTCTCCATCATTACCTATCTTTATGAATATTTCATAGAGTGTGCCATCACTCCTGTCTACACAGCTCCTCAACCCCCTGTGCTCAGTTATCTTGTATATAATAGAGACAGTTCACTACAGCGGTCAATGTACACAAAGTATTGATATCTAGAAACAATGGTACATGGAAAGATTTCTTTATACAGAGTTGATGTGCCTTTAATTCTTCTTTCATTATGGTATAATTTGATTGACAACTTTCATACTTGTCCATAATGTATTTGATCATAATCTCTTATTATTATTGTCTCCTTTAGTTCTTCTAATACAGCAGGATGTTCTCAGAAAGGCTGAGGGCTTCATTGTAGATTCAGACAGCCTGACAGTGAATATTTTCTGTTAGGACACCATAATTAACTTAGTCAAAGAACATAAAATGCTTTAAATATGCATATACATATACATATACACAAACACACATATATATATATATAGCAAGATTTCCATGATAATTTTTATTCTGGATATTTGAGTATATGGGCCTAAATATATGGATCACAGTTTGTAGTTAATTTGATTAAATGTAAAATATGTGACTGTTGAAATGTACAAAATTAGAAACTAAATATTACCCATGGCTTAATTTCAGTTAATTACAGATATATTACATGTTCAAGAATGAAGAGTCAGCAATGGACCTCTAGCTCAAAAAAACTTTACATATTTATAAACTTCATTTTCCCCACAGAAGAAATTACAGTCACATGTCACCACACCCAGCTTTTACATGGGTACTAGGGGTCCAAACTCAAGCCCTCACGCTTGTGCAGCTAGTACTATACCCACTGAGACATCTTTCCATTTTAAACTGCAGCCATATTCTCATTAAAGAATTAATGAATCAAGATTTCTCTGGAGCCAAAAAATAAAAAAAAAGAAAGATATGAACCTGGGCAGGGGGTTGGGGAAGGAGAAGCTAACACATACCTCTGGACAGCACATGAGATGAAATGACAGTTTGTTCCAATCAAAATGGTTTAACAGGAACAGAGCACATGGAACAGGATAGATGCACTCTTCCCATAAGTTAAAACAGAGCAAAAGCTGTGGTAGCAGAAAGAGCATCACTTGAAGGAAGACCTAGGTCTCTATCCATTCCCTTGAAGGAAGACCTAGGTCTCTATCCATTCCCTATCACATAACTCACAAGACTCCATTGAAAGAAGACACTGCCCAGTTCCCATTTGGCAACAATCCTGAGGTAAGAATGGGTCTGAAGCAGTCCAAAAGAAACTCAGAGAGGATGTGTCCTATTCCTTGTATCCCCAAGGCTGGGCCACTTGAGTTACCACCTTCCTCAGAGCTAATTTCACGTCTTTGTTTCTCAAGGTATAAATCAGAGGGTTCAGGGAAGGAGTGATGACATTGTTTAACACTTGAACAACAGCATCTAGCCAGGGACTGGAGGCAGGCCTGAGATACACAAGAATCACAGGCCCATAGACCAAGATGATGGAGGTTAGGTGGGCACTGCAGGTGGAGAAAGCTCTGCGCCTGCCTTCCGAGGAACGGATTTTTAATATGGAGATAACTATGCGAGTGTAAGACGTGAGAATGAGGAGAAAACACACAAGTGCAACAACGCCTACATTGGTGAAACTCACAGTTTGTGCCAGGGAGGTGTCTGCACACGCCAGTGACAGCACCACCGGAATGTCACAGAAGAAACTGTCCACTTCATTGGGACCACAGTAAGGTAACTTAAAGATAAGAAATGTGAGGATGCTCCCATGCACACAGCCGCCCAGCCACGTGCCCACTGTCAGGCAGGTGCACACCCTGTGGTTCATGATGACCGTGTATCTCATAGGGTGACAAATAGCCACAAAGCGGTCGTAGGCCATCACTGTGTACAGGAAACACTCTGTGCCACCCAGGGTGTGGTAGAAGAAGACTTGAGAGGCACAGCCCTGGAAAGAGATGGTGCGGCTGTGCCCCACTAGATAAGCCATCATCTTGGGGCAATTCACAGAAGGGAATAATATGTCAAACACAGCCAGGTTCCCCAGGAAGAAATACATGGGGGTGTGGAGGTTGGAGGAAGCCAGAATGGTGAGGAAGATGAGCAGGTTCCCCAGCAGGGCGAAGAGGTAGAAGACCAGGAACAGAACAAAGATCACATTCTCGAGCCCCTCAGTGTTAGAAATGCCCAGCAGGATGAACTCGGTCACAGAGGTGTCATTCCTCATGTCTATGGCACAGGCAGTCCTGAAAAAGCAAAGTCATGACCTTTTCATCAGACCCCAAGGGACAGAATATCTTCCTCGTATGAGGGTGTCTATCTAAGACTGGCTACTAACAATCGATGACCAATAAGATGAAGGGGACTGGGAACATCAAGCCTTGTCATTCAGTTAAGTGATGTATCACATTTGGCCTCCTTTTACTCACATGTGAAATTAGATAAGGAGGTAATTTATCCTGACAGTTGCAAATGTCTTAAAGTGATAGACACTTTTCACCAGTTTTATTTAGCTTCTTCCAGGGTTGTCTAACATCAAATCTGTTGGCATATTTCAGAGCCTTGGAGCATTCCTTTGAAAACTGCCCCAGATACAACTTTTTTCACATTTGCCAACTTCGTATCTAATTAGGCTGTTACTGAAATACATGCATATAAAAATTTGAACCCAAACAACAATTCATATCTTCTTATTATTTTAATAAAAAATAATCCTTAACATCACAAAATGCTCTTCAAATTGACTCTGGCAAGAGTCAAGGCTACAGAATAGAATCAAATCATTGCCAACTACACATGTGAGGGGTGGTTAATATCCAGAATATATAAAGAACTAAAAATTATATTTAAACATAAAATCATAATAAAATAAAATAAACATAAGATTATCCAATGGATAAATGTGCAAATGAGTTAAACAGCCAGTACCTCAAAATCAGAAATAAAATAGCAAAAAAAATAAATGAGTATTCAACCCCCATAGCCATCAGGACAATGCTCATTAAAACTGCACTGAAATTCCTTCTCACCTTGTTCAGAATGGCTACCACTGAGAAAACATATGATAACAAATGCTGATGAGGACGTGGGGAAAATGAACCCTTCTACTCTATACACTGCTGGTGGGGATACAAGTAAATATAGTAATTATAGAGACCACTATGAAACTTCCTCAAAAAACAAATATAAAATTGCTATACGATTCAGTTATATATGCACATTTATACATAGAAAGCTAAAGTAGAGCTATTTGGGGGAAGGAGAGGACAAGTGCCAGGAGGAGGGAGACCCAGGAGGATAATGTGAGGCAAATTTGAGCAATGCATGATGATAGGCATGTATCAAAATGCTATCATTCTAATTTTCTACACTGACAAAAATCAATTACAAATTAAATTTTAAAAAAAGAACCTTTTGGCTTTGGGCCACAGCAATCAATTCAACTCACATCTACTCATTATCTGTCTTCCTATTAGAAAATTTAAAAAAAGAACAATGGAATGAGTTGTCACCCCTTGAGTAACTCATTCTGGAGCCATGTAAAATAGGTACCTGTGGCCCATACTTTAATCTTAGCACTTGGGAGGCTAAGGCAGGACGATTACAAGTTCAAGGTCAACCTGAGCTACATAAAAACACCCTGTCTCTAAATGAATAAAATAAATGATCTTGATATCTAACATTTGGCCCTGACATGAAAACCATTTGCTACCTCTGGAACATTGAACTGCATTAGCTCTAAAGAAAAGTGGATATTTTCTGACGCATAGCATCTTTGTGATGATTAAATGAGATAATGAAGATAAAATGTTTCACTTACTCTTTAGCACTTACTAGCATATACGTAATAAAGTTATTTTTAACACCTAATCTTTGTGCATAAAGTACTGAGGTAAGGGTGGTAAAAACAAAATCATTACCAATCTGATGAAAACACAATTAGAAGTGGATGATAAAGAATGTGTAACATTGAAAGCTGTTACTGATTTAGTTAATTTTGTGGATTTTTTGTTTGTTAGCTTTTTCAAAATAGTGTCGTACTATGTTCTCCAGCCATGCCTTGAATTCACAATTGTCCACATCAATCTCCTAAGTAGCTGGCATGATATACATATGCCATCTAGGTGCCCAGCTTATTAATAAATTATTGAGTTGGCACATGAAGACTTGCCTGTTTATAAGATTTGAATGTTATCAAAGGTAGAGTAAGACACATGGGTCAATGAAAAGTGATTTTCTTCAGACTTTAAAAGGTATGTTTTGTAAATATACTGGTTGATATAAAAATTTTAAATAAAACCCTTTTGTAGATTAAAAGTTCCCAAAAGTTCCTTTAATATGAACCTCTCCATGTCACAATATTAAACATTACAGGTATCTATCTACTCTATTGTTGTGAGGCAAGTGTGAACACCTCAATTACCTTGTCACATGTTCAAAATCCTTCCTGGACACCCATGTGCTCTTCTCAACAAAAGATCTGACATCAGTTCAGGAAAAAAATATTTGAAACAAACTTCCACTTCAGCCTAGGAGAGTCATTTGAAAAAGTACTCAGTTTCCACCACAAAGGACTTCTAGCAGAACCTACTGGGTCTTTCCTCAAGGAAACAAAAGAGGAAGTCAGTTTTTTGTGAAGAGGGTAAACTACATGTTTCCCCAAATTCTAAATTCTAAATTATATTCTTAATTATTTATAAACCTTTACAGTTTTACCATCATCATCTCATTGACCATTGTTCTCTCTTAGTAATAATGAAATAAACAAATACATATGGGTCATGAAACAAAAGTATAATATATAATTTCTATGTATGATAATCTCAAAAGAGGATCCTTGAACAAAGATTCTATCTCTTTCCATGTCTCCCTATGAGCCATTCCCCTGACAAGTGTATGTGAGAACACACACACACACACACACACACACACACACACACACACACATTTATTCCCAACTTGTCTTCCTCTCATTGATTTCTATATGGAGGCTAGCTCATGGTTCACAGAACTTGGCCACATGTAAGAATTTTACTCAGTTCTGTAATTCTCTTTCCCTTGCTTGAGCATGATAAATGACCATGACACCGAGCATGTCCCTATAGGACAGAGGAGAGCAAAGAAAATGAGTGAACAGAAGCAGTCAGCACTTTAGACACATACCAGCTAATGGAAAACACATTTAATCCAGGCAGATATATTTTTTTCTAAAGTTTCTAGACAATAACAATGTGTTCCTAAAGCCAAAATTTTATTTTGCCTACTCAGAAATGCCATAGAGCCAAGACTTTGCACCTTCTCTTAAATCCAGGACAGACTCAACATCCAGCCTTGTTGCTCTGTTCTTGGAAGCCTGAGTTGATAATGTTTTCAAACTGGAGACTATTAATACATTTAATTTCTTATGAGACAATCTCCCCAATGGCCCAATCCCTAGACTAAAACAAAAAAACATAAATGAGGCAAAGGGGGTAATTACAGGCTTCATCTCTTATGACCTTTCCTGCTCCCTTTCTCATTATTTTTATTCTGATATGTTTATCATGGAAGTATTATAAAAGTGTTGTATCAAATGTACAATATCTATCTGTATTCACCCTATCATCAAATATCCCACCAGAATTTCTTGACCTTATCTACCTATAACTTAGTATTCACTGATAAATCTTTTACCATCAAAGAGACAAAATGTAAGTGCTAGCTAGCAAGGGTATAGGAAAAGGGAACCTTTGTGCATAGTTGCTATCATGAAAAACTTTTTCCCAGGGGTGATATGAACACATATCTCCCTAGATAAGACACAGGTGACAAAGCTAGGGATGATTACATCAAAAATGGTTTTGGTGAACAAATGAGTTTATTGGAGTGACTTACAGAGCACAGTGAAGGGTCATTACAAGACCAAAGGATGACTCAAAGGCAGCTGCATCCCCAAAAAGCCCTCCCCAGCAATTGGAGCACACTGTGCACCCTGCAGGCAGATCGTCTGGTTGGAGAGTCTTCAGCACAGGACTTGCAGGCAGCTAGATCTGGAGAGTCTCATCCCCAAGCAGTTGTTTTCCCTTTATAAATCATTAGGGTTGCAGCCTGCAATCTTTTCCTATACTCGTTGACTTTCTGAGTCTCCTGAGTGTCCTTCTGCCTTCCAGGAAGGAATATTTCAATTCCTAATTAACATTGGTTGACGTCTGTTCTTAATTATTCCTAAAACCTGAGGAGTGGTTGTATGACCTTTTAAGTTTGGGGTCTTCCAGACTTGACTTCCTGAATCTTAAGAGTCTCCTTCCTCTCTTCAGGAAGGAATATTTCAATTCATATGAATCTGCTAAACAATAATTGGGAATATAAATTAGTACCGCTATCATGAAAAGCAGTATGGAGGTTCCTTAAAAATTGAAAAACAGAACTGTTATATGATCCAGCAATTTTATTAGTGAGTGTATATCCAAAGCAGATGAAGTCTATGCCCTCCCATGTCCATGAAACACTATTCAGAGAAGCCAAGAAATGGAAAG
Source organism: Zapus hudsonius (assembly GCA_004024765.1). Classification (NCBI taxonomy): domain Eukaryota; kingdom Metazoa; phylum Chordata; class Mammalia; order Rodentia; family Dipodidae; genus Zapus; species Zapus hudsonius. The sequence goes on along the minus strand of PVHP010028613.1, from coordinate 6,182 downwards.
TGAATATGTCCAAAATTGATGGATGGATAAAGAAACTATACACAGTCTTTTGAATTAGTAAATTCTTCATATCAACAATCTTTTTTTTGTAACCTCACTACTAAAGGCAATTTTATTTCATACCTGTACCTCTATTAGGTGTTACTTTCCTTTAACAAAAACAATCTTTAAAGTACAAATAATTAATTTCCAATGTTTACTCTATTAGTAAATCATACTGATTTGGATTTGAATTTCAGTCTACCTGCATAAAAACTTATACTCAACTCTAATAAAATAGAATAGGCATTTTGAATCTTAAGAATGAAAATAACATGCTGAGTCATATATTTCTATTAATTTTCTCATCATTTAATTGTTTCCTAAACAAAGAGATTAGTTCTTCATAAAAGCTTCTTTTTTTACTAGAAATGATTGTATGTATTTTAACAAGCTTTATTGAGACCTAGTTCACACAACATAAAACTAACTCATTTTAAATGTACAACTCAAGGCATTGAATTTACACAGTGCATGTGTATAAATCTGTCGCTGTTTGCTAATTTTAGCATATTTGTCTCACACTAAAAAGAAACTTCTCACCCATATACAACAATCATGTAAACCACAAGCTCAAGGAAATTGTTAATCGGGTCTCTATTTCCATATAGATGCATTTTAAAACATTTAATTTCTTTACTTTTTAATTTTATTTTATATATAACAGGTTATACACTATTATCCTTTTACCCCAACTCCCATTACACTGGGGGCCTTCCTCAATGGGGTTATAGTAACTGTAGGGTCATGAAGGACTTAGTTCCTATGGAGTAGCAGGGGACCATGCCTGGGGTATTCCTGCCCACTCTGTGACTCTTACAATCTTTCCATCCCCTCTTCTTCAAAGTTCTCTGAGCCATGGCAGGCCTGTTAGCAGACTCATTTACTGTTGAGTTCTTTTTAGCCTCTGGATTTCTGTTTGCATAGGTTTTGATTATCCAAAGTGTCTGTCACCATCACCCTGGGGCTGGTTGTCAGGCTAACAGTAAGAGCAGTATTCATGATGTAGCTTCCTCTGCAATCTGGGCTCTGGCAGATTTGATAGAAGTGGAGACTCATGGTGGGCAGTCAGATATCTTCTTGTCTTGTAGCTGGATCGAGGCTCTCCTCTTTTTTCTCTGCTATCTATAAAATAAAACAGATTCTTAAACCAAGCATGAGAGCTAATTGGGTTAAAGGGTATAAGCAAAGTTGTTTAGGAGATTTTCGGTGTACCTATCCATTCTTTCCTGACCATGGGATATTGACTTTGTTTCTAGTACCAGACATGAGTTCCCTCCCACTGAGTGGACCTCAAGTCCAATCTGAGAACAGTTGGATGAACAGTTGGTTATCTATAGAGGCTACATGCCTCTATTGAACAAGTGTGCACATCTTGTGCCACACCCTGCTGGGATGAAATCTCCAAACCAGGAACATCCCAGCAGTGTGTGGCTGACTACGACACAGATGATCAGCCCATCACAAACATTATTTATAAATAGTGATGTTCCTCAATCATCTTTTTGTTCTTACTGTAAATTGAAATTTTCACTTTGGATATAAGTAATTCTAAGGAATTAATCACATCTAAATTTACTATCCCTCACACACACACACACACACACACACACACACACACACACACACAAACATGTTTATGCAGAAAATTACAGGTAACATTGAACTCTTTTATATACTATATCTTTTCAACTTCCCAGAACTTGGTTTCTTGACAAACTCCTGAGGTATTTGAAAAGTGAAGCAACGGTCTCACATTGTATCATTTTCATAAGTATGCGTGTCAGTCTTCAACACTTCATTCATCTAACAAGTGTCTGCAGAAATGTTTTTCCTTCAAACTTTAAGTCAGATTAATTGGGCATTGCAAAGACTTACATGAGATTCGTGCAAGAATTTATAAAAGTATTAATGTGTGATTATACATTGAAATGAATATATGAATTATGAAGATAAGTATGATTCCATATACACAAACATGCATGTGTTATTGGGTCATCATACTCTACTCAATAAAACAGGAGATGCAAAATCCTCTCCTAATAGGCTTCCCAGTGAAGTTAAAATAATATGAAATGATTTATTACACCACAACATAATCCTTCTACAATAAATCACTGGCTGGAAGTGGAATAAGTGGAACATTTAATCACATTTAATTATATGTAGCTCTTTTAAGTGCTGTGCAAACATTGCCAAGATCCATAACATTTTTATCTTTGCCAAAATTTCCTGGTGTTCATTAGCAATCAGTTCTTACTCCTACTCACTTCCCTAAGAAAAGCCCTAACTTGCTGTCATGGTTTGATCCAGGTGTCCCCCACAAACAAATGAATGTGTTCTGAATGATGGATCCTCAGCTGATTTTACAATCTTGCTAGAGCTGTGTTGTTGGGGGCGGGCTTATGGGGCTTATACACCAGCTTCCCCTTGCCAGTGTTTGGCCCACCTTCCTGCCACTGTTTGCAGTGCTGTGGCGGAGGTGATGTCCACCCCTCTGCTCATGCTATCATTTTCCCTGCCAGGATGGAGTATCCCCTCGAGTCCATAAGCCAAATAAACCCATTCCTCCACAAGCCACTTTTGTTTGGGTTCTTTCTGCACAGCAACAGAGAAAGCTGACTACACTTACTATATGTCTCTATAAATTTGTCTTTTCTAGGCATTATATAAATGTAACAATATACTATATGATTTCTGGAACATAGTTTTAATTAGTATAATATTAATGAGCTTCATCTCTACCAACTGAAATAAATTATTAAAATAATTTATCCTTTAGTGCTGAGTAATATTTCATTTAAGACAGCACACTTCTAATTTATCCCCTCACTAGATGATGGATATTTAAGCTGTTGCCAGATTTTTAATAACACTTATGACCATTTATACAACACTTCCTATGAATCCACTCTCTTCTTTAGGCTGTAATAAAAGGATTACTTAGGGAATATAATCATACTATCTCCCTTCTGACATCAATGGTGAGCCTCAGTAAAGAATGCTATCTTGGGCTAGAGAGATGACTCAGTGGTTAAGGCACTTTCCTACAAAACCTAAGGACCTGAGTTTGATTCCCCAGTACCCACATTAAGCCATATGTACAAAGTGATGCATGCATCAAGAGTTCATTTGTAGGGGTTAGAGGCTTTGGTGTGCCTTCTCTCTCTCTCTCTCTCTCTCTCTCTCTCTCTCTCTCTCTCTCTCTCTCTCTCTCTCTCTCTCTCTCTCTCTCTCTCTCTCTCTCTCTCTCTCTCTCTCTCTCTCTCTGCCTATCTCTCTGTCTTTCTCTGCTTGCAAATTAAAAAAAATTATTTAAAAAAATAAATGCTATCTCACACAATTACCTCTGTAATCTCATCACTTACCTATTCTGATTACTTCTTCAATTACTGCTCTTTGGGATTGGATGTCAACTGAGAAAAAAAGGAACACACCAGATTCAACCATCAGTTTAGAGAGAGAGAGAGAGAGAGAGAGAGAGAGTTGGGGTGGGGAGATATAAGATTTGAAAACTGACTGGCCTGTGCCTTCCTCTCTTGCCTATTCTGAACATCACTTTTTAAAATAACTTTTATTACCTAACTTGACCACTTTGTCATTGAGAAAGAGGGACTAGAGATGTAATTCTCTGGTATAGTAGTTTCCTAGCATGCACCAAGCCCTGGGTTTAATGCTTAGCTCTAGAACACAACTTAAATGACAACAATAAAAGAGTCTTAAAACTCACCCTCCATGACTCAGGGAACTGAGCAGAAGAGGTGGCAGACATTATAAGAGCCATCGTGGGAGACATTACCCAGAGGCATTGCCCCCCTCAGCTACAGCACATAAGGGGGGGGGGCAAACTGGCTGCCTCCTATGCTATCCATAACCCCTTACCACATGGATGGATCCAGTGTGCCCACAGAGGAGGATACCCAGTGGATTAGGGAGAGAGAGGAGGGAAATGGGAATACCAACACAATATTTGTTCATGTAATATATCTAATTTTAGACAATAAAGATTTAAAAAAAAGAAATACAAAGAAGTGACACCTCTCATATCATGTTGAACAATTATTTGATTTATAAATTATTATTCATCATTTTAGTCAATGATAAGCATAGAATAAAGTTAATTCATTCACTTGTTTTTTATTATTTATGTCATGGTTGTATCTAAAGAGGCTGCAGAAGACAGCTATGGTCACCAGACTTCAGAGTGAAACACTGGAAAAGATAGATCTGGAACAAACAGTGACCATGTGATGCAGAGGGACAAATTATGCAGAGGAGGAGAACTCCACTTCTCTTGCTGTGAAAAGAATGACTCATCCAATAGACTTCTTAGTTCTCTAATTCAGTTGATTTATGCTAAATACATGGAATGCTGTTATATACACAACAGATGAATTTTCAAATCTAGCTCTGATTCTAGGTGTTTGAGTAGATGAGTCTTTCCTAAATTTAATTTGATTAAATATGGAAAGAAATGTTGAACAATACAAGAAGAAATAACAATGTTGCTGTTTCATTTCAAATTAATTGAGATGTATTAAATTTTCAAGAAATGGAGAGTTCCTTCACATATCAAAAAACCTGACCTTCTAAGTTTTTCCTTTGCACATTTACAATATTAGTTCTGGAAATAATTTGGTATTTTATCTTGAGTTGTAATAAATGAAATCCAATATCCAACTTCATTGAGAGTCAAAAGAAATCAGCTACAAATTAAGTTATTTTCTGAGGGGAAAATATGGTCCAACCAAAGAGGTTATCAACTATCAGGAAAGATTCAGTGATCACGAATTGTGAAAGACATGGTCCTCAAAGTTTATTTTTTAAATTTATTTATTTGCAAGCAGAGAAATGGAGAGAAGAAAGATGTCGGGGGCTCCAGCCACTGCAAATGAACTCCATCTGCATGTGCCACTCTGTAAATCTGGCTTTACATTGGTACAGGGGATTGGAACCCAGGTCTTTAGGCTTTGCAGGCAAGTGCCTTAACTACTGAGCCATCTCTCCAGCCCCCATAGCACTGGCTCATGACATTCAAAATGGCTAAGGGAGGCCTTTGTAAACCAGGTCCCAGCTGAACATCACTAGCTGGACATTTGAACTGAATTTTCTGTAACACCTCCCTGGGGTACATGCTGGCCTTAGAAGTTAAATTGAAGCACAACTTCTGAAATAAAAATGATTTATCATTTGTGACTATGCGAAACCATCCTTGTTGCTTCCCAAGCCTTCCCAGGCCTTTCCCTGCAACACAGTATGACCTTTGCCACACTAATAATTTTTAACAAACAAGTTCTCTAATTAACAAATCCCTTTGCCTATAAGCTATAAATACAGCTGCAGCTGTTTTGTGAGATGTTGGCTCACACTTTCAAAGATGCATGAATTTGGCATTTCCCAGGCAGAGGTTCCTTTGTTCTTCACTGGGCTGCTTTTATGTCAGTTGACAGTGTAAACTGGTACTTATCATCTTTCCAATGGTGTGTGATTCTACCTAAAAATTTCATTTCTCATTGGCTCCAAAAATAACTTTACTTAATAGCCATCGTAATACTGCAATAGGGTGAGTCATATATTCTGAAGGTGAGAAGACGGAGAAAGACAGTCCACGTTTTCCAAAAGCTGTAGACTCTTAGGGTAAACTGAATTACCAAAATGAACCATCCAAATGGAACACAAACGACACATTGTTTTGGCAAATCATAAAAGGAGAAAAACTGGATAAATCTTAAAAGGGGTCTTTAAAGAAATGAACATATTTTTCTTTTTATTACTCATCAGCTAGCTGGGGTCCTTTTGCTGTTAGGTTGAAATTGCTGGTAGAGAAAGCGCTTCCATGCTTGCTTCTGATAGCTTTGTGCCCAGGTGTTTATCACCAATGAGCAGAGGAACAGCTGCACCAGGCAGAACCCTCCATTGCTATGTCTCCTGCAGGTCTCATGTACTGGCACCCTTATGAGAGGGATTAGGAGGAAGACCCCTCCCACAGGTAGACTCACACAGTGACCTCATGTCACCCAATCAAGGACATTCCCAGGCCGGAGCCTTGCCACTCCTCCCAGCAAAGAAATCTTTAAAAGTCCTGACTTGAACTTGGAGCTGCTGCTTTGTTTTTCCTGTCTGGACTGCTGGGCTGGAGACAC
>PVHP010028612.1:0-22928 GCA_004024765.1 Zapus hudsonius | reverse complement strand
CCCAGGACAAGTCGTTCTTTTTTTTTTTTTTTCAGGTATATGCCTTAACCGCTTATTTATTTTTGTTTTTATAAGTCATTCTTAAATCTAGACTCATACCCTAGAGGCCTACAGTTCATGCGCATGTCCTGAGTAATGAAAAGCTGGTGAATGTGGGGACCCTCCTCTGTACTAGTCACACCCCCTGCTAACACCTGGCCAGCTGGGGCTGAGGGTACAGGAGGGGCTGCAGCCAGGAATCCTCTTGGGGTCCAAGGGGTGAGCTGGAGAAATGGGGGAGGGGCTGGCTGAAGAGGTTTGTGATGATGTCCGGCACACAATGGGGACCTCATTCTGAGTCCTCGCCAGCTGCACACTGCTTAGGACAGCGATGTTCACTCCATGGTTAGCAAGGTTACAGGAAGAGCAGACTTGATACCTGCTGTCCAAACCGAAGGCTCAGGGATGGACCAGGGATAGTGAACCCCAGGAGCATGTGGAGAAGAGGCAGAGTCCCTGCCTGCTCCAGGGGGAATCCGTCCCCAGCCTCCCACTCAGATTTGGCATTAGCACCCCTAGCCAGCTACCCAGTTACTTTGTAAAGCCAGGCCAAAGCTAGCTGGTGTCTAGAGGCTGGACTCCTCAGAGAGCCTGGCCACCCAGGTAGAATCATACCCTCTCCCTGCTGATCTGGCCTTCCTGTGCCCAGGATGGCAACGGGAACTCGGGCCCTACCCCTGCGGAGCAGGCTGCTTGGCGCTATTCACAGACACACCAGGCCATCCTGGGCCCCTTCGGGGAGCTGCTGACCGAGGATGACCTGGTCTACCTGGAGAAGCAGATCGCCGACCTGCAGCTGCGGCGCCGCTGCCAGGAGTACGAGTGTGAGCTGGGCAGACTGGCCGCTCAGCTGCAGGCCCTGCTGCCAGAGCCCCTGGTCAGCATCACGGTCAACAGCCACTTTCTGCCCAGGGCTGCAGCCCTGGAGGACGAGGAGGCCCCCGGCCTGGCGCCTGAGCCCGAGAGCCCTGAGGATTCAGCGAGGGTTGAGCCCAGCGGGCAGCCCCTACCCTTCTGGTGCAGCCACATCGGCCGCCTGGTGCGCAGTATGTCCCTGCTGCTGAAGGGCATGAACGGGCTGGCGCAGGGCGAGGAGAAGCTGGCTGCTCAGGTCCCACAGGGCACAGAGAGGGAGGCTTCAGCCAGGCCCCCACGGAGTGAGGCCCAGAGAGAGATCCGGGAATGGGGAGTGTCCGTGCGGACACTGCGTGGCAACTTCGAGTCCGTCCCCAGCCTGCGCTGCCACTCAAATCCGGTCCCTTGTGAACCAGGGGCGCAGCCTGGGCAGTGCCTGCGAGGCTGCTGGTCGGCACCCCCGAGGCCCCAAGGCAGTCCGATGGGGGACACGGAGGAGGCTAGTGACTCGGGCATCAGCTGCGAGGAGGCCCCGTCGGAGGCTGGCGCGGGGGTGGGCCTGGATCTGGCCAGCCTGCGCAAGGAGCGCATCGTCATGCTCTTCCTTGGTCACTGGAAGAAGTCCGCCTGCACGCCCGCCCTCAAGACGGCCGCCTGCAGGACCCTGGAGGCCCGCCGTGCCAGGAACCCCGAGCCGCCCTGCGAGGGCGCCCGGCTCGGCCACCTGTGGCTGCAGCGCAGCATCATCACCCACTTGCTGGGCAACTGGAAAGCCATCATGGCCCACGTGCCGGCCCGGCAGCTGCGGAGGCTGAGCCGGCAGCCCGGGGGGCCCCTGTCTCCCGAGCAGTTCCTGCCCCACGTGGACGGGGCGCCCGTGCCCTATGGCAGCCTCTCGCTGGACCTCTTCATGCTCGGCTACTTCCAGCTGCTGGAGTGCGACCTGCCAGCGGAGGAGCGCAAGGCGCGCCACCTCCTCTGCTTCGAGGTCTTCGAGCATCTGGGCACCCACGGCTGGGAGGCCGTGCGCTCCTTCCACAAGGCTGTCACCGACGAGGTGGCCGCAGGCCGCCGGGCCTGGACCGATGGCTTCGAGGACATCAAAGCCCGCTTCTTTGGCTCCAGCCAGGGACCCGCCTGGGACACGGAGCCGGGCAGGAAGTCAGGCCTGACCCCACTCGGGCCCCTGCCGCGTGCCACGTTCCCTGGTGGCGACCCAGAGCCCACAGCCCCGAGGCTGGGGTCAGGCGCTCAGCCGGGCAGCTTCAACAGCGAGGACATCTGTGCCTACATCGACAGGAGCTTTGCCTTCTGGAAGGAGAAGGAGGCCGAGATGTTCAACTTCGGGGAGTAATGGCTGGCAGCAGGCCTGATGGAGTGGGGCTCCGTAGAAGCCTGGAGTTCCATTCTCCTTTTCCTTTCTCTGACCCCAAAATTCCCGTTTCCTGGTGGCCAGTGAGCCAGGCATGGTGGTAGGTACTGGCTTACCAGCGGCAGCCTCCATCCTGCCCCCACAGAGGTCTCACCAGTCCCGGTGCCCTTCTCTGAGTGGCATCACGGTATCAGAATGCTTCTCACCAGTGAAGACAGACAGGAACTCTCAGGCCCTCTGGTGGCCCTTCATTCAGATAGCCCTGTAGCTGGGGGACTGGCCATCCCGCCCCTGTCTCCCCCTGCCTTCCTGTTTCTGGGAGTCACCTGGGTGTCCGGTCCCTCAGCTTCCCTGACTCAGGTGGTCCCAGCCACATCCGGAGTCCGAGTCTACCTTCCTTTGAGCCTCGAGGACAAACCTAGGTCCCAGGCGTGTTCTGTTCCTTCTGGTCACCTACCATCTGTGAAATGGAGGGGATCTGGGCTCATAGCATGGTCTCCTTGGTGAGAGGACTTCCATCTGAGAGACTTCCAGGGGGTGCTCTAGCCCCCCCCCCCCACCATTCACCTGCTGGTCACTCACAGCTGCTCGCTCCCAGTGTAGAGGACCTAGTCCCCAACAGAAGGCTTTCTGTGAGGCTCCCGTCTTCCAGCTAACCCACTCCTCTCCGCGTTGGAGGCAGTGGTGGGGCCACAGGGCCACGAGAGCAGGGACACCAAGAATGTCCACAAGAGAGTTGCAGAACAGTCCTCAGAGTGGAGGAGCCAGCCCTCTCTGAAGTCATGTTGAGCTGCTGGGCCCAGAGAGAGCACACAGCACAGGGGGAGCGTGCCAGGGGTGTTTACTCATAGGGCATCCCTTCTCCATATGTGCACAGAGGCAGGGAAGGAAGCTGCACACCCTGAGCCCTCCAGGTACTTGGGATGGCTGACTGTGGGGTGACTTGTCCCCAGCTCCTCTCGGCTGTCAAAACGATGGGCTGAGTTGGAAGCTGCAAGGACTTAGGGATCGAGGCATTATTGTGAGATGACCCCAGTGGCTCATGGGAAGGGTTCAGGACTCCTTCAGCATCCCCGCCTTTTCTAGCCAGACTCCCTGGGGAAAAGGCAAGCGCAGTGCGGACAGGCCACCTTCAGGAGCCTCCTTCAGAGTCCCCACAGTGTTTCCCTCCTTGCTGCTGGGGGAGGGGCGGCTCTTCCCTGTGACAGTTCTAGGGCAGCAGAAAGGTTACTTGGAGCAGAGCCAGCACAGGCTGGTCGCTGGGGCCCTGTGGGAAGGGATGATGGTGAAGGTGGTCAGTGCTGATAGAGCCATGCAAGGCAGCAGCCCAGGCCTTGGTTCCGGGCTGCCTGCAGCCCTGGAACCTTCTCTGGGGTGACTTCTTTTAAGGCCCAACGACCCTCACCTGGACTTGAATCTGAACCTGTGTTTGCTAATAAAGTCCCTGTTCCTGGCCTGTGCTCACTCTGTGGTTATTGTCCCCGAAACCTCTTGAAGAGCTACCTGTGCCCACAAAGCCTGGCCCTCATGTCGGCAGGTCTTGCCTACCACTGTGCAGGCCCACTATCATCCGGCTGCTTGAAGCCCACCGAGGACCCAGATGTACAGCGGCAGAACACAGCTTCCTGGTGAGTTAAAAAGGAGACAGGACCCTTCCCCCAGCCCAGAAATGTGTGCCCAGAACCAGGAACCAGGCCAAGGGAGAGCACCACCCTTTCCAGTTAAGATGCTGGTGCCCCCCACACCAGCAAGTGTAGACGCAATACCAAGTCAGGGTGTTTTGTTGTTGTTTGTTTCTTGTTTGTTTGTTTGTTTTTCGAGGTAGGGTCTCACTCTAGCTCAGGCAGACCTGAATTCACTGTGTAGTCCTCAGGGTGGCCTCTTCCTCCTGAGTGCAGGGATCAAAGGTGTGCACACCACTCCCGGGCTCAAAAGTCAAGGTTTTAACAACAACTCTGGTTGATTTGAAAGAAGCCATGAACAAAAGAAGCCATTGTGATTTGAATGGGAACCCCATAGGCTTGTGTGTTTGAACATTTGGTCCCTCTTGGGTGGCACTGTATACGGATGCTGTGGAACCTTCAGGGGCATTGCTGGAGGAATAGCCTGGCCCCACTTCCTGTCTGCTCTCTGCTGCTTCCTGACATAGGCTGCTTCCTTGGGCTCCACTTCCATGGCTTCCCCACCCTGGTGGGCTGCATCCTCTCAAACAGGGAAACGCTTCGCCCTTGACCTGTTTCTTCTTCCTTTTCTTTTTTTTTTTTTTTTTTGGTTTTTCGAGGTAGGGTCTTGCTCTAGCCCAGGCCAGCCTAGAATTCACTTGAGTGCTGGGATTAAAGGCACGCCTGGCGTGAGTTATTTCTTGGAAGGTATTTGGTCGCAGCAAAGAGACAAGTAACTCATGCAACTGCTGTGAGGCCATCTTCCAAGAAGGGCCCCAGCAACCCTGTGCCTTGGTAGTCACAGCACATATATATATATATATATATATCCCCAGAACAGGGCAGACCCTGGGGGTGTCACTTCTGACCGACACTGGGTCTCCAGCTCTGTGGCTTTCTCTAAAACTCAGGGAAGCAGCTGCCAGATGGGAAACTGGTTTGTGGAGATACAGGTAGGGAAGCCTCGCCTCTCCCCTTGACCCAGCAGGCCCTGCCTCAGAGAAACCTTCAAATGAGGAAAGTTTGGTGGCTCCTTGGTAGAGTCTAGTGAGACATCCTTAGAGGACCATCTCAGAACAGTTCTCTGTGACACTAAATATTGGGGCAGATCGTCCCATCAATGATGAATAGATCACAGGAGAATGGCGAGGAGGGGGTCAATTCCGACCTGGAGGCATGTCAGTCACGGAGCAGTGACTCGGATCCCACAGGCTGCTCTGGCCAACGGGCATTCGGTCAGCTGGTCAGCACAGAGAAGGCTGGCCCCACACACAACAAACACGGCCTGAGACACAGGGGCAGAAATCAGGGGCAGCACCCAGAGAAAAGGACGAGTTTATAGCACCCCACGCCCCAGTCCACCTCACGTGCAAGCAGAGGCTCCGTGAGCCCACGGAGCCATGACACCTGGAGAGGAAACCAATTTGCCTTGCGTGACCCAGTCCCCAGCCGGCCATGAATAGAGCTGGGCTTGGATATTGCTTCCAAGTTCAGGAACTGAGGCGTCTCCCTGGCGAGATGAAATTTAAACCCTTGTTTTCAAACCCATCTGAGAAATGCTCATGATGCAGCCAGCATCAAGCAGTCAAGATGGGGGGCACATGGCCACTCCTGCATCCAGGCCGGCGCAGATGACGGCACAGGAGGACTGTTGTCGCCTGGGAGCGGAGCTTGCTTGCTACTTTGTATTTTTCTGTTTCCCTAAATAAACCTGTGTTATTTTCATCATCATAAAGAGAAGCAAACGGCACGTTTTAAAGGCGCATGTCTGGGAAGTGCTGAGTCTGCCTGCGGGTACACCATAGGAGGTGTCTGGTCCCCGTGGGGTCTGCTGGGAGGTCTGCTCACTCAGCACCCCGTACTAGCCCTACAGTCCACCCCTTGTTCCTTCCCAGTTGCTGAGCCTGTGTGCTGTCTTGCAAACAGGACCTTGCTCCCCCTACTGCCCCCCCCAGGGTGGTCCTGGATGTGTGGTAGGTGGGAACATCCATAAGAAGCAACCACAGGAGGCTGAGGACCAAGGCCCGCTATGGGGCCAAAGAAGGAGGAGGGGCAGGGCCTGGGGCCAGACTGGACTGAGCTGGACCAAGCTGGAGAGAGAAGTGGGCTAGGGGTCCTGCCTGTGGAAGCTATAAACTGGCCAGGAGCTTGGCAGGCCCATCAGGGTTCTGGTGGGGGGTGGTCTCCCTCATTCGGGGAGGAGGGCTATGGCTTCTGCTCACACACTTCCTCAGAAGCTATGCTAACCAGGCAGGTACTGCGAACCTCAGCACCCCAAGAAATTGCTAACTCTGCGAGGAGGGCTGTCATTCAGGGCCACTGTTCAGCTTATGCACCCCCTGACTTTCCCACATCTCAGCACCCCGAGTGATGGTCATATTTGCAAGGCTCACATGGAAGAAGGAATGAGGGGCCAGCTGGGAAGGCCTGCCCTGTCCACCCCAGGCCTGGGGCTGAGGCATCCCTCCTGTGCTCTGAAGACCTTCACTAAGCTTGGCTCTGACCCTCTGGCTCAACCTCCTGACCTTGGCAGACGTCAACCCTGTCTGAGGGAACCCCTGTGAACCAGACACGAGAAGCTGCAGGCCTCTGCTACTACTGTATTTTTAAATGACCCCATTACACACTCGGGGTGAAGGGAGACACCGGGGCAGTCCAAGGCCAAGGCCAGTGTAATGGGGAAGAGGCATCTCCCATCCCTGTGCCAACATGTTGGGCAGAGTTTCCTCACTGCCCTAAGCACCTTCTTTGCCACCAAAACCTCTCCCACTACCGCTGCAGGCCCAGACTTTGAGAGATTGAATGACCCACCTGCTTTTGTCATGACGCCATCTTCCCACTTGATGGAGGAATTAAGGCCCTTGCGTCCCCGTTGGTACAGGTTTAGAACCAGCACGGACAGGTCCTTGGTGTCTGGCCCTGAGGCAGCTCTCTGCTTACCCCCAGGCTCTAACATGAGTTCTATGGTGGTTAGAATCAGATGTCCCTCATAAACTCATGTGTTCAAAATAATAGGTCCCTAGCTGGTGGCAATTTGGGAAGTGGAGCCTTGCTGGAGGAGGTGTGTTTCTGTGGTTGGGCTTAGGCTTGTTACGGCCAGCTCCCCTTGCCAGAGCTCAGCCACTCTCCTGCTGCTGTTGTCCACCTGCTGTGGTGGATGTGATGTCCAGTCTTTGCTCACGCCATACTGTCCCCTGCCATCATGGAGCTTCCCCTGGAGACTAGAAGCCACAATAAACCCTTTCCTCCCAGTAGCTGCTGCTTGTCAGGGGTTTTGTCCCAGCAACGAGAAGGTGACAACAACAGGTTCCAACTTTCCCCATCCTGTGATGTCCCCAAGTCAGCTTGACTACCCAGGAGGGGTGAAAGTACCTGCTTGTCCAGGAAGCTCCCTCTTTACTGTCCATCCTGTCCCTCAGGTGACCAGAGGCCTCAGGCCAGTGTGGGCTTTTAGAGGGGACAATCTTTGCAGAGCTATCCCCTGGCTCCTTCCCCCACCAGCTCATCTCTCCTGCCCTCCCTTTAATGTGGACAGAGGCTAAAAATACCCCCTTGTCCCCACGTGGCCAGCCAGCCCAGCCCAGCAGGCCTCCATATCCTGCACTGCAGCTGAAGCCCTGGAGCCGGGAGGAAGTCAACTGAGAGGTAAGGCCAGGGGCTCTGAAGGGAGGTAGCCTTGGGCAGGGAACCGTGGGCACCTGGTGCTCTGAGCAGAGTCCTCCTGAGGCCAGGCTGGCTCCTGGGATAGGATGGGCTCAGAGAGGGAGTCTGAACTCCGTGATTGCAGCTAGGGTCACACCAGCCTGTCCCCAGCCAGAATGAGTTAGGCCCTTTGCTGTCCTGCCTGCTCACCCCATCTTTCTGGGCAGTCTGGGGTGAGGGTCTGAGAGCCCCCTCCCTTGGGACCACTCTCCCTGTGAGACTACAGGGCAGCAGGTGTCAGCAGACTCCCCTGAGGCCCTAGGCACAGAAATGACCGGAATACAAGGCCTGTGGCCAGTGGCTTGGGAACAGTCCTCCCTATGTGGGCTAATCTGTTCTCACCCCAGTTAAAGGCCTTCCTGAGAGATCGGGCAGAGTGGACACCCAGTGCTGAGGTCTTGAACCCACTGGACTCCTGAGCTGTCCTGCTGGGGCTTGAGTCCAGGCTGTCCCTGGGAAGGCCCAAGTAGACCCTTGGGAAAGGGTGGGGTGGGGTAAGAGGTAGGGCCGCAAGCTCCAGGCCCCTGTGGGTGCTGGTTCACTGGCTATGGCTTTGTCCTTTGACCTGCCTGTTTCTCAGGCTTTAGTCCCGCCTCCTGCCCTGTGGTAGCCTCGTGCAGTGCCCCCTGGTGAGCGGTTTCCCTCTGTGTGGCTCTGCTGTGGGGACTCAGGATGGACACCTTTAGAGAGTCCTACCTTCCTTCTCTCCTCCTTCCTTCCAGCATTTTGCTTTTTTTGTTTTTGTTTTTTCACAAGGTCTCATTATGTGGCCCAAGCAAGCCTTGAACTTGTTTGCAATCCTCTTCATTCTGCGTGCTCGCCCTCAGCCTCCCAGTGCTGAAATTACAGCCAATAATTATTTATTTATTTGAGGGAAAGAGGGGGCGCATGGGCGGGTAGACCAAGGACTCTTGCCACTGCAAACCCCAGAAACTTGCACCACTCTCTGCATCTGGTTTTATGTGCTGTGGGGAATTGAACCCGGACGGGCGGGCTTTGCGAGCAAGGACTCTCACCACTAACTGCCATCCCCCTCGCCCCTACTTCTTTCTTGGTAACAATTTTCTTATGGGAAATTATTAGAATTAATGCACATTGTTAAACAAGCCCAGAAGCAGGTCTGCTCACCAGGGCAGAGCTGCCTCCCCGAGGCAACCTTGGGCCTTGTTTTGCACTTGGACATGGCTCTGGGCTCAAGTCCCAGCTCCCCACACCCCTCCCCAGTCCCTATCTTTGTGGCTCCATAGGCGACTCACACCCTCTGTGTGACTGCAGTGACAGGTGATTGTGAGCTGAGGGGTCAGTGCGGGGGTGGCCTGGGAGTGCCACCTCAAGAGGATGGTGACTCAAGGACCTTTTGCCCTGTCCCTAGCCTCTCCGTTAGCTGATACAGGGTGTGGTTCACCCAAGGTCACCCAGCAAGGTCACTCAAGCAGGCAATGAAAACACCCCCAATACCTGCTCAGAAATGTGGGTTTGGGACAGAGGAAGCTTCTGGGGGGCTCAGACCATGGGGACCCCTATGCTAAGTAGCCTGGAGCTGTGGAGGAGAGCAGACCCAGGGCTTGGGTTCTCTCTGTGGCTCTGTCCTGCCCTGACCATCTGGACACAGGGAGGTCTGGCCCCTTAGCCCCCTCCTCACCCCCGTGTAAAGTGGAGTTCATGGTTGGCTTGCCCCACAAGATGGCAGGCCTGGCGTGGGATGGGGTCCTCAGTGCTCAGAGTGGTCTGAGCTGGTGAAGCTTAGATGAGATCCCTCTGGAGAGATGGTCCTCATGGCTAAACCTGTCTTCCTGCCTAGGCGCTCAGGTACTTCTTCCTAGAGAAAGTGGGTCACCAGGGCCCCAGGTGGGCAGACACCATGGTGAGGAATGTGGATGACCTGGACTTCCAGCTGCCCTCACACGCCCAGGACATGCTGGATGGCCTACAGCGGCTACGCTCCCTGCCCAAGCTGGCCGATGTCACACTGCTGGTGGGTGGCCGGGAGCTGCCCTGCCACCGTGGCCTCCTGGCACTGAGCAGCCCCTACTTCCACGCCATGTTTGCTGGGGACTTTGCCGAGAGCTTCTCTGCACGTGTGGAGCTGCAGGGCGTGGAGCCGGGTGCGGTGGGGCAGCTGGTGGACTTCGTGTACACGGGCCGGCTGACCATCACGCAAGCCAACGTGGAGGTGCTAACGCGCACAGCCTCGCACCTCCACTTCCCCGCTGTGCAGAAGGTCTGTGGCCGCTACCTCCAGCAACAGCTCGATGCCACCAACTGCCTGGGCATCTGTGAGTTTGGGGAGCAGCAGGGGCTGCTGGGTGTGGCGGCCAAGGCCTGGGCCTTCCTGCGGGAGAACTTCGAGGCCGTGGTGCAGGAGGAAGAGTTCCTGCTGCTTCCCCAAGAGCGGCTGGCCACCTGTCTGGCCAGTGACCTGCTGCAGGTGCAGCCGGAGCAGAGCCGGCTCGAGGCCCTGCTGCGCTGGGTACGCTATGACCCCCAGGCCCGGGCTGCCCATCTTCCCGAGCTGCTCAGCCTGGTGCATCTGGACGCTGTGCCCAGGCCCTGTGTGCAGCAGCTGCTGGCCACAGAGCCGCTGATTCAGGAGTCAGAGGCTTGCCAGGAGGCCCTGTCCCAGGGCCACAGTGGGGTGAGTGAGAGGAGCCCCTGAGCCCCCACCTGCTTGGTGGGGAAGAGAAGGGAATGGGCATTCCCAAAGTTCCCCCAACCTTGCCGGCTCTCTTCCCTGGGCCGGCCCCCTGGGAGGGCATCACTGTTCATTCCTTAAGTGTGCCATGCTCTGGGTGCTAGGGGAGGGAACCTAAAAGTGTCCCTGTCCTCAGGGAGTCCATGGTTGAGACTTAAGGCACAATGTAAAGGCCAGAGATGGATTTGCAGACACCCACGCCGGGGCATTATGTAGGGACTGAGAGTCAGGGAGGCCTCTCTGGGGGAAGTGACATCAGAACTGGGCCTTAGAGGAGGGAACAGGAGCTGGACCCGGGGAAGAACGTGAGGTTTGATCCGGGATGGTGGCACGCACAGCTGCACACAGTGGGGCACAGTCAGGCCTGGCAGCTGTCACCACCCACCCCTGAGCACACTGATAAGCCTCGATGGAATTCCATACCTATGCTTTTCCCTGGGCTGGCAGCGGGCAGGTCTGATGAGGGGACAGACTCTGTTGTGGCTGAGACCAGGAGGCCGTGAGGGCCAGTAGCCTGCAGCCTGTTCAGGCCTGTGCTGGGTAAAGATGGGGCTCAGCTTGAAGATGCAGTGTGTCAGAGCAAAGCTCTGACCTGGCCACCAGTCCTGGGCCTGGCCTCCTGCTGGAGTGAGCTGAGCGCTCACCCATGGGCTGTCACTTTGTAGCTGCTAGTGGTGGGTGGTCTGGGTGCCCTGGGGAAGGGCTCTGGCAGCTGTGGGCTGTGGCCACTTACCCACAACTCTGTGTGGAGTGTCCCAGTGTTTCCTGCGGGCAGGGAGCTTGGGGATCCCGGAGGCAGGGGTAGATAATATGGGGAACTAGGGACAGGCCCTGGGGTTCACCCAAGGGAGGTGCATGAGTGGGGTCAACCCAAGATTGGCGCAGGACACCTAGGAAGGCATGTTGTGATGGGGGGAGGCAGTAGCTCTGCATGGGGTGCACAGGCCTGTCCCCCTACAGCCACATCTACCACCATCTCCAGGATGTGGAAGTGTGTGCACACACATGAACACACATGTGTGCACTCAGATGCATGCACACGGGTGCATGCACACACAGAGAGATGCATGTGTGTTTCCATGCTGAGATGCTCCCAGCCCCACACTGGGGCTCTGACAGTGTGTCACCCATGGGCCTCTGGGCTGAGGAGACAGTGGCTGGTGGCTCTGACCTGGTGTCTCCCACAGGAGCTGCCCAGCCTCCCACAGAAGCTGCAGGAGGTACTGGTGGTGGTGGGTGGGCGGGCACTTGAGGAGGATGAGGAGGTTGTCGAAGAGCCCACCCCTCACCCTGGAAACTTCGCGTTCTACAACACCAAGGCCAGTAAGTACCTCCCACATCCATCCTGGACATGAGCCATCCTGCCACCTTGGGGTAGAACCAGTGGGGTGGCCGGAGAACAGGGGTCCAAACCCCCATCCTAGGAGGTTGAGTGAGCCTCGCCAGGACTGTGGAGGAGTCCAGGGCAAGGTGGAACAGGGGACCTTTTCAGTCCATTCCCTCTCTGTCCGAAGTCCCACCTTTCTTAGGTCAAGGGGGCAGTGGTAGACAGTTTCGTGGCCCAGTCAATGCTGCTTGTGTGTGAGAGAGGCTCCTGGCCTGTGGCTTCCTCTTGAGGCCCCTGCCCTGTTTGCCCAATGGGGAAGTCAAGGCCCTAGGGAGAAGACAGGACTAAAGGAGTAAGAGGTCAAGTTCTGGGTCAGCCCAGGCAGGGCTCCCATCTGGACTTTGTGCAGGTCACATGATCTGCCTGGCAGGCCTCCGCTGCTCAGCTTGAAGTGGGCTCCCAGAGCCTCTTCCCATGATTGAAAGGAGGGCTGGAGATGAGGGGCGCATAACGTCACCTGAGGAAGAGGGTACGTAGGCCTCTGCAGGTGCTCTGGAGGGCTCACTGGCCCAGGTCAGCTCTTGGGAAAGGGCCGATGCGGGCCAGCTGGTGCCAGGCCAAGAGGCAAGTCGCCAGTCCCCGCAGTCAGAGGCTGGCCGGCTGGAAGAAGTCTGAGGCCAGCAGTCCAGGTCAGGGGCTGACGAGCAGGGATTTGGGGCTGACGTCAGGAGGGAGCAGCTGGCTGGCAGCAACGGCCTGCTGACCGCTGGGCCATCCCCACCCTGGAGTGACACAGACGTGAGTCAGGGGACACTCAGTCCCTGCCCAAGTGTCAGGCCCTGCTCACCACAGGCATGGAATTCCACATGTCCCGAGACTGTTCTAAACAATAAACAGTATTCCAGGGACTTCCCCAGGTCTGGTCTCTCCCACTACCTCCCATCCCTTTTATAAGACTTTAACATTCCCATGTCTATGACTTCCTGTTGATTTTTCCAAGGCATTTCCTCATCTTTCACCTCAGTTTACCCTACAGCTCCACAAGGAGAGATCTGACGTGGCACACGTTGCTCTGTCCCTCACAGTGAACAATCCAAACAGCCACTATGGGCTGGGCAGTTCTCATGTGACACACAGGTCATCTCATGTCTCATACCTTCCTGAGAGGCAGGAATTCCCTTCATCCTATAGACAGGGAAACTGAGGCTGTGTTTTGTCTAAGGCCACACATCTGGTACATTAGAACTGGGGCTTGGGCACCCCCCTGCCTAATGCAAAGTTGGTGTCTGGTTCCTGTATACTGGCTGCCTCACGAACGTAGAAGGAGCTCAGGGTGAATGAATGAATGAATGATATATGTGTTATAAACTTCTAGTGATGCCCACAGATCAGAATGCTTACTCCATACCCCGTGCGATCCAGGGGGACTTGCCAGTGGGGTAAATGGCAGGTCAGGGTGCGGCCCCAGCTTGCAAAGCCTGGGCTGCCTCTTGTCACACCTTGGGATGCCATCCTGGTCCAGGCTATGAAGGTAATGAGCTGGGGTACCCCAGGCTGGCTCTGACTCCAACCCTCTGTTTGTCCCTCCCTGAGGGGGATGTAGCCAGTGCCTAGAAGAGGCATTCAGGGAGGTGGGAAGAACGGTCTTCAGGGAGCCTGGCCTCCCTGACTCTTGGCCTCTCTCTTCCCACCAGGGCGGTGGATGGCACTGCCAGATTTCCCCGACTACCACAAGTGGGGCTTCTCCCTGGCAGCACTCAACAACGATGTCTATGTCACAGGTGGGCATCTCAAAGTTCCTTTCAGAGCATCCCTACCCAGCCTGGCACACAAGGGCACCTGAAAATAACTGTCTATTCAAGACCTCCTAGACCTTTCCACAGATATGAAAGTTAGAAATTTAAATCCAGGGTAGTAATAGGAGGATCAGGAATTCAAGGTGATCCTCAGCTACATAGAAGTTTGAGGCCAGCCTGGACTACATGAGGCCCTATCTCAAAAAAAATAAAACAAACAAATCCAAGGTTCACTGGCACATGGTCCAGGGCGTGGGCTAGCCCTGCCACAACCCTGTGGCTGGGGCCTCCCCAGTGGGCACCCTCCACATCTCAGGAGTCAGGGTTCCCTGTAAGGCATGTTTAAGGAAGAAAGCATCCTCTGATATTGGGACCCATAATCCTATCTGCTTGTTTATGGAAGTGCCACCAGGCCCGGGGCCCTGGGTCTGACAGTGCAGAGCCTCAGCATGTCAGTCACAGACTGGCATGGGGGGCAGTGACATTGGGACCTCAGGCTGGTGGCAGCCATGTGGACAGAGCCTCTCCTGGGTAGGGGGCTCACGTGGCACCAAGACAGACACCTGGTCGACCACCCAGGCCTGGTGCTTCCCGCTGAAGGAAGCTGTCTGGAAGCTGGTGGCACCCATGCTGAAGGCCCGCACGAACCACGCCAGCTCAGCGCTCAACGGGGAGCTCTATGCCATAGGTGGTGAGGTCTCCCTCCCTGTCCTCATTCTCCCATTCCTCATGGTTGTCCTGGGGGCTCTGCTGGGGTCAGTGAGCCCCACACCAGGACTCCCAGCAGGCAGCCCTCAGAACACCCAACCTGGACAAACTGGGTGGCCAGCCCCTGGCGCTCCAGATGCCCTTGGGTCAGAGAGTCAAGGAGTGGCTCGGAGAAGCCTTGGGGACGAGGCTGGGCCGCAGCCTGGCTGTCAGCTCAGGATCACTGGGAAGCCTCAGGAGTGAGGTCCGCACGGTGGTCCCCACCAAGCTCCTAGCCTGACCTGGGGGCCGCCTCATCATCCAGGCACCCCAATGCGGCAGGAAATTGCTGTCCCAGGAGCCCGAGGGCTTACTCTATTGGCGATAAGTATGCTGAGGTGTGGGTAGGTGTCTTACCAGCTAGACTACTGAAATGAGATTCAGGCAGCAGCTGTGCCCTACTGTCCCGAGTGTCCCCTTTCCTTACAATGCTGGGAGGGTCCCTGGCCACAGAGCAGAGAGCACACACAGTCCCTGAGTCCTGGACGTCTTGGGTCCTCAGGGTTTCACAGAGGCCCAGGCCAGGCCCCCATCAAATGAGCCTTATCACATCCGCTCTACCGGGTCTGGGGAGGGTGATCACTCCAGGGCCAGGGCTGACCCTGGGGGCCTTCACTGTGGTCTTGGGTGAACACTGCCTGTAAAGTGGGCATCATTCAGTCCTCTCCAGACCATGCCTCCTACACTCGCCTTCCCCTCCTGGGGCTCCAGAGCCATCCCCGCCATCTTTGAAAGCCCAAACCGCAGTTGACAGGATCTTACCCCCCTCTTGCCCCCAGTGCCCAGCCTCACCCAGCTGAGTCCCCTCTCCCCCCGCAGGCACCACCCTGGATGTGGTGGAGGTGGAGCGCTATGATCCCTACACAGATGGCTGGGCACCTGTGAGCCCAGCCCTCAAATACGTCAGCAACTTCTCGGCCGCCGGCTGCCAGGGCCGGCTCTACCTGGTGGGCTCCAGCGCCTGCAAGTACAACGCGCTGGCCTTACAGTGCTACAACCCCATCACAGGTGGGCGGGCTCCTGGACCTTCCCAGCCTGCAGGCCAGGGCCCGGGTCCAGGTGGATGGAGCCCTCTGGCTTTCAGGCCTGGGGGGAGACAGCGTGGGAAGATGGGGTGGGACAGATGCAGAAGCCCAGGGGCTCCCAGAAGCTCAGTGAAGATAGGGTGGAGGAGGGACCAGGTCAAAGCCCCACGCCACCCCACATGGCTCAGGGAGAGGCAGTCAAGGCCTCAGGCTCACAGCACACCACCTGGTGCTTACTCTATTGGCGATAAGTATGCTGAGGTGTGGGTAGGTGTCTCGTTCTGGATCCTTCCATGTGGCTCCCTTCATGCCCTTCCCTGTGGAGCAGCCACCCCTGCCTCCCTGGTGAAAGCACCTATGTGCCCCACAGATTCATGGAGCGTGATCGCCTCTCCCTTCCTGCCCAAGTACCTGTCCTCTCCACGCTGCGCCGCACTACACGGTGCCCTGTACCTCATCGGGGACAACACCAAGAAGGTTTACGTCTATGACCCGGGGGCCAATCTGTGGCAGAAGGTGAGTCTCCCCTGGACTCCTGGAGGAGCCTTGCCAGGCTCCAGACAACCTAGAGAGTGGTCTGGAGACAAGTGGGGGCAATGAACCCAGAGCCTATGACAGCAGGGACACAGCCAAGGTCTCCCCTGAGAGCCTGCCTTCCTGCAGAGGGGTGGCCTTCTTTCCCTCTCGGGGAGCAAATCAATGCTCAGAGGTGAGTGTCTCTGGGGCAGCTGCACCCGAAAAGAAGCTCTGGCTTGTGTCTAAACAAGAATTGGTGAGCTTCCCACCCAGAAGAGGTCAAGCAAGGCAGGATGTTCTGAGTAGGGAGTTCATGGTGTCCCACACTTCCGGGGCTGTCTTGCCCCTTGTCTTTGGCCACTGGGCCCAGGACGGGGTGGAAGGTGACATGACCAGAGGCCAGCCTGGGGACATGAAACCCTGGCCTTTCTCCTTTGTCCTGAGATGGATGCCTCCTGATTCCCAGTGTAGGGTCTGAGGTGGTGGCTCCCCTTCCGGCAGCTGCCAGCCTGACTGGTGACAGCAGAGTCATTATACCCTGTTACCCACAGCTGTCGCCTCTACTGACTCGAGGCCCCATTATGGAGGTGAAGCAGGTGCAGGGTGGGACCTGCCAAGGCACTTCTCCCTGGGCCTCGCAGCCGGGCTGCAGCCGGGCCTCCCCAGCTTACAGCACCATGCTGGCAGGGCTCCCAGCAGTGCAGGCTTCACTTTGCCCTCCTGGCCTAGGAGCTACCCGCTTCATGTGAAGACCACACAGATCTTCCCCGGTCATCTTGGGTTCTTCCAGGAAGTGCCACATCCCACAGGCCCCTTACCACCTCTGCAGGGCACTCCTGATGCCATGGGCTAGAACAGGCGATACAGGGTGGGTGTGGATCCCATGGTAGATGCAAGCATCTCCTGAGCACCTGTCAAGGCTGAACTACACCGACCCCTGCGGCTCCTCCTACTCCAGGGGGCTGGAAATGCCATCCTAGGCTGGGGAAAGAGCAGGACTTCATGCTAAGGGAGTCTGAGGTCCACACGGGGGACAGCGGGTAAGCTCTGGTGTGGCCCAGCCACCGTCCTGCCAAGGGCATCTCCTGCTTCCACCCTTGGGCCCCTGATGGCCGATCATCCGCAGGTGCAGTCTCAGCACAGCCTGCATGAGAACGGTGCTCTGGTGCCATTGGGTGACGCGCTGTACGTGACGGGCGGCCGCTGGCAGGGCATGGACGGAGACTACCACGTGGAGATGGAAGCGTACGACACGGTGCGGGATGCCTGGGCCCGCCATGGCGCCCTGCCCCGCCTCTGGCTCTACCATGGGGCCTCTACCATATTCCTGGATGTCTCCAAGTGGACGCAGCCCTTCAGCCCTAGCGTCTCCCAGGAGCGCTAGGCGGGAGGGTGCTGTGGCCCTTTTCTCTGTGGAGCTGCTGTCCCCTCCAGGGCTTGGGCTGGCTCTGGCCACCAGCAGACAGCAGATGGCGCACACAGCCCTGGTCTCTGGAGCTGTCATCCTCTGCAACTAGAGGCAGAAGCCTGGACCCCAGATGCCAGCATAATAGGGAGGATGGCTGGGTGCCCCTAGGGATATCCTAAGGAAAGGAGTCCAGGACGGTGCCTACAGAGGGCGTGTCTCCCCAATGTCAACTCTTCCTGCCTCTGCCCACCATTTTGGGGGGGGCAGGTCACGAATGAAGAGTAAACGGGCTGGCCCAGGAAGAGGCCCTGGGCCGGGGTTCCCACCTGACCCACAGCTATGTGACCACACTCAAAGCCTTCCCTCCCACCTCAGCCTCACTCTACACGGGGTGCTCTATAGGTGCCAGGCTCTTTCCGCCCCAGCCTCTGCATGTTGGTGCTAATTCCAGACCTGCTTCTGGGATGATGGAGGCCCTGCTCAACCCTTTCTGTGACCCCCTGACACCAAGAAGGCAGGCTCTAAGGCCACACCAGGAAGGAAGGGGGTGCAGGGCAAGGAGATGCCAGGGTGCGGGGACAGGACTGCTCTGCTCCCTGGGGTGATTTTTCACCCGAACACTCCCTCAGGATGAGCTCCCCAATGTGAGATCCGTCCCAGGGTGTGGGGAAGCACCTTGGGTGCATTGGTGGCTTGTTCCCAGTGACCGCCCGAGACGGGGTGTGGGTGGCGTCTGATAGGGTCTCCTGCCAGCCAAGGTCTGACAGGGTGGTTCAGACATCAGTCTCACTCATCCTCTGTCTCTCTCTCTATCTCTCTCTCATTCACTGCGCTTATAAACAAAGAGACAATAAAGGACTCTCACTGTGTGTGAGTGGCATGTCCCATCTGTCACAGGTGATCAGAAGACCTGGGCTGCCAGTTAGAAATTTGATCTGGCCAACAGCAGCCTTGGACTTCCTCTCCAGGGCCAGCTCATGGGGGACCAGAGTGGCCTCTGAGCTCCCTGGGTCCCACCCGCTTCTGCAGGTCAGGAATCACTTCGCTCCCAGACCTGATGTCACACCCTCTCCTTGTGGGTCAGTTGAGCTGAATCAGAGACCAAACAAAGCAGGACCCCTGGGCGTCTGCTGTCATGGAGCTGGGGAATCCATGTGGCGGGTGGGTCGGTGGACGTGAGGTGAGGATTCTGGGAGCCTGTTCCTGCTCCGTGGGAAGGTTTTAAAGCACTTTCTTAGCAGTGTGGAACGTCAGGCAGGGCTGTTTAAAAGCAAAGGCTGGGGAGAGAGTTCAGTCAGTAAGGTGCTTACCCAGAAAACACAAAAACACACCTATGATCCCAGCACTAGAGAGATGGAGACAGGAGGGTCTCTGGGACTTGCTGACCAGCTAGTTGAACCTAATAAGCTCTAGGCCACTGCCCTTGTCTCAAAGGAGATGGGCAGTGTTTCTGAGGATGACACCTGAGGCAGTGCTCTGGCCTTCATACATACACACATATCAGACACACATGCACACATGCATAAGAATGGAAAATACAAAATAAAAGCAGAGACTGAAAAGGTCAGGCAGTCCCAGATTGGAAATGGGTGCCTGGAATGGGGCAGTCCTGCCATGGGAGCATAAACCGTCCAGGGACTGGCTCCTGGCTTCCTGTCAAATTGTACTTCATCTGACCACGACATTCTGGGGACAGTTGCAAGCTCAGTGTCCCCGGAGGAAGTAAATGGCCTTCCAGCCGTGGTGCTGAGACTCTAATGAAGAGCTGCTTGGGGCCACATGTAGCCGGGAGTCCAAGCTGGATTAACAATGGAGAGGAGCCTGAGCAGCTCCAGCGCTCAGGGACCAGGAAAGCTACAGAGAGACACCCAGAGATGTGCCGAGAGGGCCACCAAAGGCTGCAGCTTGGTCACTGTGACACCTGGGGAGGACATGACGCAGCACAGGCCCCACATTCTGCTGCCCCACCTCCTACTAACGTCTCCCAAACCAACTGTGGTATAGAGGAGAGAAAGGCTTCTGGCTCAGGCCACCAAGGCCACCCTGGGGACACACTGTGTGTAAGAAGGCGACAACCACCAATACAGCACAGAGGCTTAGTCACACCTACAACCCTGGGGAAATCGTCACCTAAATTAGACTCACCCAGGAGGAAAGGCCATGAGGCAGCCTAAGGAATCTGTTCCCATTGCCCACGTCCTCAGGAAAACAAGGAAAGACTCAGACAGAGAGGAGGTGTGTTGGTATTGCTTAAAGAGGGCACGGAGGACAAAGAGTTAAGAGGGTGTTGAATGAGGTCAGAAACCCTGGTGGCTAACCCCAGTAGGCGTTTCCCTATCTCCACCCTCAACTCTGAGACTCCCAACCCCCCCCCCCAAAAGCATGCCACGTGGACCCAGGTTCGCACCCCAGCTGTGCCTGGAAGGTGGCAGTTCTACCCCCACCCTCTGATGCGTGCCCAAGCTCACGTCCACATGCAAAGCAGGTATTCACAGGTATTGTCCATTTCTTTCCCTCCCTCCTCCTCAATTTCTATTTAACCCACGATGCTGCTACAACAAAAGAGATTGGGATTTCTTATCATGGGACTTCTTGCCATGGATGCTTCCCTCCCCCCCACCCCCGGGTCTTTGCCCGTTACCGCGCTGAAACACATGGGGAACCGTGTTTCCCCTAGGAAGCCAGGCTTCCAGAGCTGAACACACACAGAGCTGTGACACTTCCACAGGCTCTCAGGCCCACGGACATGCCTCCATGGGTGCCCGGTTTCAGGTCCGCCGCCTCCGCAGCCACCGCCACAGTCACCCCCGTGCCGCCGATATGGAGTGGGCTCGTGCCCCAGTGCCAGCCTCAGCAGCCCCGGCAGCCACTTCCAGAGCAATGACCCAGAGTGGTTCGTGCCCCAGTGCTTGCTGGCCGGACATACCTCCACTCACTGCCTGGGATCTGCACCCCAAGTGCCTCTTCCCAGCCCCCCCCCTCCACAGGCGCGCGGGGAACAGAAGCAGCCTTGGGAAAACTCCAGCCAGACCCGGACCTGTTCCTTTTCCTTTTTCATTAAAACAACAGCCGTGTATGGGTAGCTTGGCGAGTGCTGTTTGCACAAAAGATCCGAGATCCCAGCCAGAGGGAAATGCAGGGAAGTGAAACACCTCTCCAAAGCCACAGAAGGCCTGTGTGAATGGACGAGGGACAGGATGTCTCCCATAAAGTGCTGCAGGGTAAACTGAGGCTGTGGGTAGATACCAGCCTCAGTAGCTCTGAGGCCCTTACTGAACACTAGGAGCCCTCAGTGAGGAAAGGGGCTCTCAGTGAACACATGGATCCCCCGGGAGCACTCAGAGCTCACGCAGAACCCACAGTGAGTATTCAAACTCTCAGTCAGAACATGGAGTGAGCACATGGAGATCCCCCAGAAGCACCTGGAGCACTCCCTGAGGCAAAGGAGCCCTCAGGAGCACCCTAACCCTAACCATTGCCAGCGAGAGAGCACCACACTCTGGGGGCCCAAGCCCACCACAACTAGCTCGGCTCGGCTTGCCTTTCTTGTTTGCACGGAGCCAGGGGCTTCCAGCCACTACTCTTGGTCTTAGGTTTCTAGATTCTTCTGCAAGTGTTCCAGGGGCCACACGGCCACAGGCCACCACTGTCTGTGGGTAACGGAGCTTTCATTCCCATGACCTCATCAGCAAGTGCCTTCTTCTGGAGGAAGTGGGCGCTGGGAAGCCAGGCAGAGGCCATGACATGAGGCTGTAAGAATGAAGGTTAGATTTCTTCCAGGCAAGAAGGCGCGTGGGGAGGCCGCCCCAGACTCTGCCCGCCGCTCCTTCCTGGGACCATTCATTCAGCGCTTCCCCCACTGCAATGACTCTGCCCTCAAAGGCCCTGCTTCTGAAGGTGGGGGACGCGGCTCCTGCAGGGGTTCCCAGGCCATGGACCCTATGTCTGGAACTCCGAGTGCTGGCGGATTCTTTGCTATGTTCATCGGTCCTCTAGGGGAACTTGTTTTCAAATGGGATCCTGAAAACCCCCAGGGGACCCCCCAGTGTTCTGGGCCCTTATCCCTGGGCCAGGCTGCGTCATTACCTTGGGCTAGGGTTCCAGAAGGCCATGCCAACACCAGAACCGATTGGATCTGGGAGCCTCGAACAAGTCCATTACATCATCAGGACGGACCACTGTTTGGGAAAATAACTGTTTTCACATGGCAACAGCTCCTGTCCTCAAGCCCACAGCTGGGATCCACTGCAAAGGGAAAGATTGTCACTTGAGCCTCAGGATTGCACTCCCCATACCAAGTCCCCTGAGCCCTGCCTGGCCCCTGTGGCCAAAGGTGACAGAGCTAGAGCCTCACCTTCCTAGACAGACCTCAGCCACAACTACAGCCGAGCCCCCAGGGGGAGCCCCGCAGTGAGGGAGCCCCGCTTTCAGAGGGAAAATACCAAGGCAGAACTCGCACCTCTCCAGGACCCTTGGGTGAGGGAGGACAGCAAGCCCCAGCCCACTGTGACCCCTCCGTTTCCAAACTAGGCACGTGTGCCCACCTGGATGCCAAGCGAGGCAGGTGTGCTGCTGCCCCCAAGCCTTATCTCCAGCCAAACAGGATGTGCAGCTGGCAGCCTAGTCTGGGGTGGGGCTGCCTCTTTGGGGAGAGCCACTCTGAGTGGGCCTTCTCCTAGGTCAGGCTGGGTATGGTTGGCTGCACCAGTCCTGGCTGGGTGCCCTGGGCTGCCTCTGAGATGGGTGGTGGGCAGCTCCATCTATTCCCACCCTGGCCAGCACATGGTAAGGTCTGCAGCCTAGGCCCCTTCAGTGCTGGGCAACAGCTCGCCTTGTTTTGTTTGGTTGGTTTTGGTTTGGTTTTCCGAGGTAGGGTCTGCTCTAGCCCAAGCTGACCTGGAATTCACATGTAGGTAGTCCCAGGCTGGCCTTGATCTCACGGTGATCCTCCTGCCTCTGCCACTACCCGGCTAGAGCCGGCAGTGTTGATTCACTCCCAGGGAAAGAACAAAACATCTCACAGGCGCTCAGAAGGCCCACTGGGGGAGGAGGTGGCCCCCTGGAAAGAAGGGGTCCTGCAGGAGAGGCCATCAGGGGTCTGCAGGACGGCGGAGGGTGGGGATGCGCGGGTCCAGCACCCACAGAGGGCGGAGGTCGGCCCTGCAGTGCGCGCGGGAGCCGCGAGGGGGCGCGGGCGGGCGGCGCCCCGGGACGCGGGGGATTCAAGCGGGTTATAAGCGCGGACGGAGACCCGCGCCGCCGCGCCCGGAGCCGCCCGCCCGCCCGCATGGCCCCGGCCCGCCGCCCCGCCGCAGCGCGCCTGCTGTTCTGCGCCGGCCTGCTGGCCGCCGCCGCCGGCCTCGGCGCCCCGGAGCCCGCACGGAGCAGCGCGCGTCCACCGCCGCCGGGACCCGAGCCGCCAGCCGAGAGCCCGCCGGTAAGACATGCCCGGAGGGCCGGGCCCGCGACGGCGAGACGGGCGGCTGCGGGGCTGCGGCCGGTGGTGCGCGGGCAGGGACCTGGACGGCTGGCGTCCTCTGTCCAGATGCCCAGGGACCTGGACGGCTGGCGTCCTCTGTCCAGATGCCCAGGGACCTGACCACCCGGGGCCCTCTGTCCAGATGCCCAGGGACCTGGCCAGCTGGTGTCCTCTGTCCAGATGCCCAGGGACCTGGCCGCCCAGTGTCCTCTGTCCAGATGCCCATGGACCTGGACGGCTGGCGTCCTCTGTCCAGATGCCCAGGGACCTGGACGGCTGGCGTCCTCTGTCCAGATGCCCAGGGACCTG
>PVHP010028611.1:0-23002 GCA_004024765.1 Zapus hudsonius | reverse complement strand
GTGTATATTTGTTAACCTATACTGATCTCACTCTCCAATGGAGATTGTGTTTGTATTTTTCAGGATGCAGTGAGAGACCTGTGGCCCAAATAACCCTACCGACCGACCGCAGGCAGAAAGCTGAGATCCTGGCAAGAGATGAGCCACCACAGTCATATCACGGAGGATCCACAGGGAACCCTGCAGAGAATGAACCACCACAGTCATATCGTGGAGGATCCATATGGAATCCCACAGAGAATGATGGGACGAACAAGGGACCCACAGCCACAGCCATTCAATCAACAAAGGATAAGCCAGTGCGACAGAAACCAACAATTCTCGACACAAAACCCCCTAAGCTGACAACATTAAAGCATCCTTAATACTCGCCCACCACGACTCAGGGAACTGAGCGGAAGAGGGGGCAGAAAGATTGTGAGAGCCGTGGTGGGGGAGAATATCAGAGACTTGGCAACCCTCAGTAACAACACACTTGGGTTAGGAGAACCCAGCTAGCTGAAGACTAGGCTACCCATGGTCCCCTACCACAAAGACTGATCCAGATGGCCCACGGAGGAGGATATCCAGCTGACTGGGGATGGGGGGGGGGTGGCAATGAGGCATTGGGGATAACAACTCATTGCTGGCCCACTAAGCAGTGTAACTCATTATGGACAATAAAAAAAAGGCGAATGAAACTGGAATTACTAGATATGAATTGTAAAATGCTTAAGCAGCAATTTCCTAACAGGAGAAGACTACATTTTATTTATTATTACTTTTTTTTTGTGTGGTGCTGGGGAATAGAATCAGGGCCTCTCCAATGCTAGGGAAGAATTCTACTACTGCCAGCCGGATAATGAACACTGACTTCAAATGAGGAAGAATCTGAATGTATTAGGATTGATCTGATGAGGAAGGTTGATTTAGATGAGAACCAAACAGAATTTAGAAAAAATGAGTAACATAATGCACTTAACACTGCCATGACCAAGGGCTTCGGGAGATGGCCAATGAACTAGTGCCAACATGAGGACCAGAGCTGGATCCCCAGCACCTGAACAAAAATCCAGGAATGAGCATATAAACCAGTGATTCCTGTGTTGAGGTGGGCAGGGATGGGAGGGTCGATCAGGATTCCTGGCCAGCCAGTCTAGCTGAAAAAATGGCAAACTTCAGACTCAGTGGGAGGCTTTGCCTCAGGTGGAAGTGATAGAGTAAACCTCCTGAGCACATACCATTCATGAACACAAAACTCTCTTAATAGGTAGTAAGCTATAACAAATTATCACACCCTTATTTAAAATAACAAATTTATTCTTTCAGAGTTCATTGGAGGCCAGAATTATGAAATCAGTACAATTATCCAGAAATTAAATTGTTGACTGAGTTCTTCATCCTCTGGGGTTCCTGAGAATCTGTTCTGTGCCTCTCTGGTTTCTTGTGGCTGACGGCACTGTGTAGCTTGTGGCCTCCTCTTTCTGTCTGTTACCATCTATATCACTTATTGAAGACTCTGTAATTACATTATAACTCATTCAGACCATCCAAAAAAAATCTCCCTACCAAGAGAGCCTTAATCATGTCTGCTAATTTCCCAAGCATTCAGTGTCAACGGGAGTTTTTATTTTGGGGAGGATGGCCAGATTGTTATTCAGCATACAACACACTATCACACATGCGTTGCGACTGGCTGGATTCTCACTAGTTATGCTTCCCACAACTCATGAGTCTGGTGCTGGTTCCATTCTTCAGATGGAAAGGCTGAGGCAAAGGTTTACAATGCCTCGTCTAAGCTAAATCAGTCTCAAGTTCTTTGACCACACTGTAATTGGTTCAAACCATTAACAAAATATATTCACCTTTCTATTTTAAAACAATCTGAGTTACAGTAAATTTAAAACAGCAGAGCTAATTGTTAAATACTTTCACTAGTCTCCAGATGTCTACACTGGACCTGTTCCTCAGAATACTTTAGTGCACTTAGTAAATTTTTTTCGAGATTTAGTTGCATATACTGGTCCATTATCCCTAAATACAATAGCATTCAAGGACCAAAGTACAAATTACAAATTATCAAAATCTGGAAATCAAATAGTTTACTGATCTTTACTCGAACTTTACCAAGTAGTCTCAATGTCAGCTTAAAAAGATGCTTATCTGGATCAGAAAGGAACCCAGGAGCCAGGGCCACACTCAGCCGCGTCATTTCTCTTAAGTGTTGGTTGACACTTTTGACAACCATAGGCCGGTGGGTTCTATTTATTTATTTTTGAGTCCAGGTTGACCTTGAAGTTGGAATCCTTCCTCAATTTCATAAGTGATGGAATTAATTACAGATGTGTAATAGTATAACTGGCTAGGATGGGAAATTTGTAAATATTTAACTTAGCTATTTCATTAGATGCAAGTTATACATTTTTTTGTACGAATGTCACATAAATGTGTCCCGGCATTTGGGAGACGGAGGCAAGAGGATCAGGAGTTCAAGGTCATGTTGGACTAAATAAGTGAATAGAACACCAGATCTCAAAACAACTCATAGCCGGGCGTGGTGGCGCACGCCTTTAATCCCAGCACTCGGGAGGCAGAGGTAGGAGGATTGCCATGAGTTCAAGGCCACCCTGAGACTACATAGTAAATTCCAGGTCAGCCTGGGCTAGAGCGAGACCCTACCTCGAAAAAAAAAAAAAAAAACAACTCATGACCCCCAGCCTTAATGCCTCAAGTGCTGGGTTTGTAGGAGTAAGCCACCACACCCAGCCATAAGTTTCCTTTAAAAAAGAAATACATTTATAAAATCCCTACATTTGTGCATATAAAATGCATTTTAAACCAGGTATGGTGGCACAAACCTTTAATCCCAGGACTGCCATGAGTTCAAGATCAGCTTGAGATTATGTAGCGAATTCCAAGTCAGCCCGGACTAGAGCAAGACCCTACCTTGAAAAACCAAGTTTAAAAAAGATACATTTTAGGGGTGGATAGATGGCTAAGTGGTTAAAGTGCTTGCTTACAAAGCTTGATGGCCTGGATTCAATCCCCCAGTTTCCATGTAAAGCCAGATGCACAAAGGGGCACATGCATCTAGAGTGCATTTGTAGTGGCTGGAGGCCCTGATGCACCCACTCTCTTCCTTGTTCTGTCTGCCCCTTTCTGTCTTTCAAATAAACAAAATATTTTTTAAATGCACTTAAAATAATAGGTCAAAGAAATAATAATTTAAATATTAACATTTGAAGATAATGAAGTGTGTATGTCAGTATATACACATACTTCCAGAATTGTGGAATATAGCAAAGGGGGTAACTTTAAAAACTTCAGTTGCATAAACGAGGTAAACGTCTAGCCTACAAAACAAGACAGACTAAACCTTCAGAAACTGGAATGTTAGAAATAACAAAGCCAAAAGTTCGTTCTGAAAGCCCATAAATTTAGCTATACACGATAGCAGTTATTTGTAATCCCAACATGCCAATGGCAAGAAGGGAGGTGTAGACAATCTGTGGGAAGCCTGTGGGTCAGCTAGTCAGAAAAGTGGAGTAATGAGCAAGAGACCCTGTTTCAGGGAGATGGAAGGTGAGGACCAACATGAAAACTTTGTTCTCTGACTACACGTGCATTGTGGCATGTACACACACACCCCAAAATAAAGCCAGGCATGGTAGTTCATGCCTGGAATCTCAGCACCCAAGAGGCTGAGGCAGGATTGCCAGGAGTTCAGGTGATTGAACACTGGAGGGTTAATAACCCAACTGCACTAACGCCAATCTCTGAAATAAGAAGAGTCAGGAAATGTACCTCAATATGAACGAGGGCCTAGCTATGCTAGGGAGAGAGATTATGCATTCTTGCACTAGCTGGCCTCCCCGGTGGCAAAAAGACTTGCCTGACTGTTCTAGCTCACAAGGTCTCCACCCCACCTCATCCATGCTGACTCCAGCCTCCTCCTTTCCCACCACACAAACTACAGTGTTTTGTTCTTTCCTTCTCCTTACCCCCTACACTCATTCCAGCTCTAAGTGCAAATGTAAATTTTGTAAGTCTATAGCAACAAAGATTTGTGTCCACTTTGACTGTTTCTCCAGTCCCAGAAGAAGAAACAGCACTCAAAAAAGGTCACACAGCCTGCTGGGAACTTGTAATGTGGAAGTCAAACTTGCTTGCAGGCTTTTCCTGCTTTTGGATGACATGTGTAGTGCAAGCGAACAAGGCTGTCATATGCCATTCACATTATGGATTTGAAACATCTTTTTGTGCTCATATGTTACATTTCTAGATGCCTCCAAATATAGCTCAATATGAAGATGTACTTTCCACCAAGACATTTAAGTTGTCCACTTTATTCTGTATGATGAAATGGGTAGCACAGTACTTTCTTCTGTATTAGGAACCACAAGTAAAAATCTCAAGTTCCCAACATTGTTTTAAACCTTTGATCACTTGTTTTGATAGTAACAATAGAAACAGAAGGAAATCTCAGGTAATTCGTGGTATCGACAGAACTGAGGGATGCTACACAGAATCAGCATCATTGGTTGTATTAGCACTCACCTTTCCATTTAGGTCAAGTTCAGTTCTACTGCATTTTGATAAAATGAGATGAAACCCATCTCTTTAGAATAGGCTCATTAGAAGACATGAGACCAAAATCATCACCTTTAGTGACTGCGCATTTATTCCAGGAGTGTGGGGCTAATGCACAAGCAAAGCAGAATGACCCACCATGCACGTGTGAGTCAAGGGACTATAAATAAAGTCAAAAATGTAACTTTCTATTTTGTGAAGTAGGCTAACTCTACCAAAATGATGATCAATTTTCCTTGTTATATCTGGTAGCACATACTAGAACGGAAAGTCAGCTCAGTGTCACTTTTGGACTCTACAAAACATGCTTAACTCTTTTAATAGCTGTGATATACCACCTTCTTTTCAAACACTTCAGAATTACATTCCCATGAGATCAACTTCACCCTTCAGTGTAAATTCAGAGCACGGCCAGGCTGGAGAAGTCAAAGTCAATAACAGGTTTTCCTCCAGCCAGAAGTACAGATACTGTCTAATTAGGTAACAGAAAGTATACTTTGTAGCACAGTTCTTGCAAATCAATCCCTCGATATCATCTGTAGTTGCTTACCTCTCTCCATCAAAACCAGGCAAAAACAAAAACAAAAAACCACCAACCAGACAAACCAGAACCAACCAATTGCTGACTAACCAGCCCACCCATCCACAGACCCACCAACCAAGGTACTGCCTAGGTCATCCTAGGGCCTCCATTTGCATAAACAAAATGAAAGGAGAAGGGGCAAACTGTGATTTTCATAAAGCTGAATTTATTCAGTTAAAATGATTATTCCTTATTCTGGAATCATGTTCTTCCTATTTTTGTGGTACTGACATCTTTATACTATGATTCTGATAGTAATCAGTAGATGGTGTCGTGTTTGTATGCGTGTGCGCAACCCTAGCTGGCAAATTTAATACCTAGAAACATTTAAATACACCAATTAAGTTTTTTTTCTTACAAATTTACTGGTGTCTCAAAGAACTGGTGTTCCATGCTGCATGAAAGACATCCATGTACATGTAGTCCTTGAGCAAGGACTTGTACAGATGACACCAGGTAAAAGTCAGCCTTAACTTATATTAAGCCAGCTTTTTAAATCTTTATTATCAATAATTAAGATACAGTGTATGAGCAAATCTTATGGTGGTGCTATTTCCCATTTCCCTCCTCCCTGTTCCCAATGCACTGGGGGCCCTTCTTGGTGGGCTTACTCAATCAGTCCATGGGGTAGCGGATAGACTGGTCACCCCATTGTGTGTTGTTGCTGAGGGGGGCCATGTCTCTGGATATTCCCCCCCACCACAGCTCTTACAATCTTTCTGCCCCCACTTCTGCTCAGTTTCAAGTCATGGTGGGTGAGTTAAGTCTGTTTTATTGTTGCTATCTTAAGTGTCTGTGGACTTCTGCTTTGGGTCGTGCTGGAGATCATTGGTATCTGTCTCGATATTCTATCCTGGGTTATCTGACTTGCTGTGATGATAGGTCTCTTGTTTTTCTAGCCATTTTCTCATAGGTTTCATTTGGGGCCTACACGATAGGCCTGGGGTGGTTCATCTCTTGCTGGGTTGTCAGTCATCATCGGTGTCTTGTTGGTGGAGTTTGGTTGTCCACAGCTCTCTCACTGCCTTCTCAAAAATACAAACAGAATCTCCATCGGAGAGTGAGATCAGGATAGGTTAAATGAAACAAACATTGGTAATTTGACAAGATTCTATTGGGTGTAGTCTCTCTATAGTTCTCTGGTGGTGGGAATTTCCCCTTGGAAACCAAGATTTTGGTCCCATTTGATTTTGCCCTGGATCTCAATTCCAGTTAAGGGTTCTTTGTCACTGAGTGGATCTCTTGGCCAATCTGAAAACCGTTGATTACCCCCCTCAAGTTTTGGTGTCACTATTGCACAAATGATTGCTTCTTGACTCCAAACCAGTTTTAACAGAGCTTTAGTTTCAGTCACCAAAAAAACATACACTTTCAATCAACATCATCTTTTATTAAAGCCAGCTACATCAGGACTAATAGGGAACCAGTTTAGCAAGAACAATGCTATTTCAATAATACTATTTCTATTTTAGAAGTAATCTGTTGTCAAATGTGAGCATATTAGTGCAGTGCAGATAAAAAGAAGACTGAGGCCCACACAGGTCACTTTCCTGGGTCTGAATCTTGGTGGTTCCATAAGAAGTTGCTAGTCTAGATGTACATTTGGCCCACTTACCTTTACAATTCAATCATACTACATAGCTTTCAGTATTTACATACGCCTAAGACATAATATGTATTATAAGAGCATTTTAGTAAACTCGTGTCAGAATCACATGCTATTCTTATTTTCATGTCATTAGCTATTTTTGAGAAAGAATAGTTCCATAAGTATACAAACCAGAACATGTCTTATAGCAACCACTATAAACTGCAAGTGTGTCCACCCATAAGTACATTGATTAATCCCCATTCCCTCAAAGTGGTAAACCAAAGAAGCAGCTAGCATTACATTTTATGTTATGTTTCACAGAAAAATAAGAATAACCATTGGCATTTTGAATGAGATGCCTCTGTCATTCTGCAATTTGCTATACCATGTTCTCTTCTATCAAGTTGTTCTGGTCTACCTCTATTTCATATGGGCATTTTTATTAAATTTCAAGTTATTCCTGATTTTATATAGAATATTTTCCAGAAAATCCTAAAAGCAATTCCGTTTTTCCTTCCAATTATGACAACCTTCAGCCACGGCCGGAATTACTGAAAGGACAGAGCTGATTCTGGAGGCTGTGGCGCTGCAATGAACAGAGCAGGAGGAAGCATCTGGCCGAGTGAGTGATTGGTGCTTAGTTCTTCTTTGCCTTTTTCAGGTAGCGAGCCCTCACGGACTTGTTGAAACCCATTGTTATTTTAAAATAAATCCAACGAGGCAAGTTTGAGTTTATTAAACCCTAGGGAAGAAATAGGGAGATATGTAAGTAAACCCTTCAACTGAACAAAGTCAAGTTTATTGCCCACCTTACGTTTTCCTACACCATTTATATAGAGATTTAAAGTTCTTAGGTGAACAGTTCAAAATAAAATATATATGACTTCATTAGTATGTCTGGACAATGTATATATGATAATGCAGAAAGAAACCCAAAGTGAGGAAGGAAATAGGAGCGAGGCAGGCAGGAAAACACCCCCAAACTGGAAAGTACAGATTAGTGAACTTAGATATCTACATACCATGAGAGAATGGATCATATATCCAGTAGTTCGGGACTGCAAGCCTACTGTTTTCATGGCAGATTTCACAAATGTCTCTGGAGAGGGCTTGTCCAAAGTTGGCTTTCGGATTTTAGCCAT
The DNA here is from genome assembly GCA_004024765.1 of Zapus hudsonius. Taxonomy (NCBI): domain Eukaryota; kingdom Metazoa; phylum Chordata; class Mammalia; order Rodentia; family Dipodidae; genus Zapus; species Zapus hudsonius. Next base: position 15,117 of record PVHP010028611.1, on the reverse strand, counting down.
TTTTGTAGCTACAAAGTATGGCAGGACACTCTACAGAGGCGACACCCCACCAAAAACAAAATGAAAGAAACATGTCATTGATTAGAAAGGCTACCAGCAAAAATGGCAGTGATACCTGTTAGTCACAGGAACATCTAATGGAATCTAACATTGGCATTTCTAGGGAGGAGAGGTGAAAAGAAAAGTAGCTTGACAGAGCACATGATGGGACAAAACAAGACTCTAGTAAGCTGATCTATCAGTAAAACAGAATTTGAGATTAGGGTCAATATTAAGAGTAAGCAGAAGCAAACCTACTGAACCTTTAAATGAGAGGAGATAGATAGAAATTCAGAATAGAGAGTCGGGACAGAAAGCCCTTCCTGCCCTGGCTGAATGGAACTGTTGTGGAGCCAAGAAGTATGAGACTTTTGACATCTTTATAAAAGGATAATACAAATTTTCTCTGTGTTTCTAGTTGAGTTTTTCTATTAGCTTTAGTCCTTCTAAAACAAACGTTTCATTGACAGCCTTAAGTTACCAGTTCATTCCCCTGGTTTCTTACTATTCTGTATCTGCTACTGACAAAACAGGTCCACTGGCTTTTTTACCCCCATTTTAGGAAAAGAAAGTATAATAATATGGAAAAATCTTGTGCAACTAAAGGTCATTGGACAGGACAGGTGTGGGATGACCTTTTAGAGCACTTTAATAATGTTAGGTTCCCCTACTCCATGGACTGATCCAGAACGCCCATGGAGCATGGGGTGGGTATAGGGAGGAGGGAAATGGGGATACCACCACAAGATATTCTCATGCAATGTATCTAATTATTGACAATAAATATGTAAAAAAAGTTGGGTTCTCCCCTGCTTATGTGTGTCCTTCCTTGGATGTGATTAAACACAGACTATGAGAAAATTATATTACAGTGATTCCCACAATTGTGATCATCTTCTGTGATTTGAAATTGGTCAATGTATTCTTTTCATCTCACAAGTGTTAAAGGGTTTACATTACAGCCATACTTCTATTAAATTAGAGGACCCATTGTTGACATATTGTGAACAAATTAAAAATGTCCATGTTACAAATAAAGCTGAGCTATGGCTCACATAATGGGTTTCTTTCATGCTTAGACGTGAAAAGAATAGTTCATGGCGCCTTGGAGTCTTATATATTTTATAATTTTGCGTTTTGTATTTTTCCTACTTTAAAGCATGAGCTAAGAATACAACTCGCCACCCTTACCCTGAGTAAGTGGAAATTCATTCAGCCCTGTGTGTAGAGACAAACCCCAAGGTCCTGACCACGTTCTCCATCTTTCTCATCCCTGCAGCCACACACTCACTTCACTAGAGCACCTCAGTCATTGGACACCTTTGATTTCTGAGAAACTCTTTATGGGAATTATTACTATGTATTTATCCCTCATTTAATGAGCAAAAATATCATGTTAAGGGCTGGAGAGATGGCTCAGTGGTTAAGGCACTTGCCTCCAATGCCTAAGGCCCAGGATTCAATTCCCCAGGAACCACATAAGCCAGACCCACAAGGTGGTGGCCCTGGTGTGATCTCTCTCTCTCTCTCTCTCTCTCTCTCTCTCTCTCTCTCTCTCTCTCTCTGCTGGAAAATGAATGAATGAATAAATAAATAAATAAATAGAACCTGTTGATGTTGTTAAAAAAATCATGTCAAAAAGTCTTTTAAACTCATTTTGCTAAATACAGACCAGAGACATTTCAGACTGAGAGTATGAAATGGGGATTCACTGGATAAGTTGAAAACAAATAGGGAAGACATAGAAAGACCCTTTCTTACCTGTTTCACACTGACCTTAATCCTCAGAATTCCAGCCCCCTCTGCCCTGAGTAGGGATATTCAAATGTCTGCACTCCCCAGCCCAGCACTAAATAGGCAGCCCAGGGTTCCCCTGAACCTGCTCATTCCTCTGGGTATAACCCTAGTTATACCCATGCTTGGATTGGGGATCAAGACCATTTGACACTCAACACAGGCCCCACTAAAGCCACTGGTGCTACATTCTAAGCAAGACAAAAGGACTGACTCGAGATGGGCAAAGTACAATGCAAAATGACACAAGAAACAATGATAAGATAGCCACACCAAGAATGTTAAGGGCCACAGAGGAAGCCTCCAATGAAAACTATTTAAATGAAACTCCAGACCAAAAAAAAAAATGCAATTACAATAAGCATATTCAACAAACTTACTAGGCCAAGAACAAACAGCCAAATAAAATAGAAGAGAACTAACAACAACTGAAGAACTCAATGGACAGTGGAATCAACTCAACGGACATGATCAAAGGTAAGAATGAATTCCAAGACACAATTAAGAAAGCCAAGTCAAATGAAAATAGAATTCATCAAAGCAGATGCTGAAAAAAAAACCAAATATATATAATACGTCATTTAAAAGGCTCCCAAGAAAGCCTCACCGTTAGAATAGATCATGTGAAGGACAGACTATCAGGGCTTGAGGATAAGACAGAGGAAATAGATTGGGAGGTAAAAATCAAGGAGAGGTTAAAATAAAAGGGGGAGGGCTGGAGAGATGGCTCAGAGGTTAAGGCACTTGCCTCCAGTGCCTAAGGCCCAGGTTCAATTCCCCAGGACCCACATAAGCCAGACCCACAAGGTGGTGACCCTGGTGCTCTCTCTCTCTCTGCTTAAAAATGAATAAATAAAATAAAATTTAAAAAAGGGGGGAGAAATAAGAATGTGCAGGAAATGTGGGACATCTTTAAAAGACCAAATGTTCTAATTATGTGCATATAGAAGGTGAAGAACTATAGGCCAAAGGCACAGAGAATATCTCCAATAAAATTTCAGAAGAAAATTTCCATATTTTACAAGAGAGGCATGTCCAGGTAGAGAACACCAAATAAAACAGGACCAGAGAAGATTTTCTTCATGTTGCATTACAGTTAAACTCAGGAGACAAAGGGGGGAGGGTACTAAAAGCTGCTAGAGAGAACCAGCACATCTTACAAAGTAAGCACAATCAAAATTACATTCGTGTTTTCTTTTTCTGTGCACCACCATGCCCAGCTTAGTTTTCCTTTTTAAAAAATAAATAACATTCTTACTTATTATTCTTACTTATTTGCAAGCAGAGAGAGAGAGAAGAGAGAAAGAATGTGTGACCCAGCTGGAAAATCAAACCTTTACGGAGAGAGTCCTGGCGAGGCTGCTACTCATCTGCCATCATGCTCCACCTGAGTCATCTCTTCAGCTCTGAGTTTTCATGACTGCCAAGCCAAACTACTATGTCCAGTGGAAGTATCGCTCATAATAGGTGAAAAAAACTTTCCATATTAAAAGCCAGTTTCACTAATATATAAGCCAGCTCTGCAGAGAATATGGAATGGAATACTTTCAACTGAAGATACTCAAGAGACTATAGGAGGAACCAAACAAAATCAAAACTAGAACAAGCATAAAGCAAACGAAGATCAAGAAAACAGCAAACTCCACAACTTAACAGGGATTAACTACAACTCCCAGTTATAACTCTGAACATGAATGGATCTAGGTTAACAGGCTGGGTCAGAAAACTGGATCCATACATTTACTGTCCTCAAGAAATACACTTGACAATTAAAGACAGATACCACCATAGGATGGATGATTGGATGGAAAAAAAATCATAAGCAAATGGAAATAAGAAACAAGCAGGTATGGCTATTGCTAATATCAGAAAAAAAGTAGATTTAAACCAAGAGAAACCAAAAGAGATAGAGAAGGCCACTTAAAACTTATCAAGAACAATTTATCAAGGAGGAAATTAAAATAGCAAACATGCACACCAAACACAGATACACCAAATTTTATCAAGCAAAATCTACTAGACATTAAATCAAAAATAAATCCCAACACAATAAAAACAGATGGTTTTAATACTCAACTGTCATCAGTGGGCAGATCATCTAAACAGAAAATAAACAGAGAAACAATAGGGCTAAACAATACCATAGATCAAATGGACTTGATAGATATTTACAGAACATTCCATCCAAACTCTACTGAACTCATATTATTCCGAGAGCTCATGTTAATCTTTTCATGAATAGGACATAAAGCAAGTCTTCAGAATATAGAAAAACTGACATGACTCCCTATATTATAGCTGAGCACAATGCAATAAAACAATGGAAAACATACTACCACCTGGACACTGAATTGCACATTCTGGAACAATGAATGGGTCACTGAAGAAATCAAGAAGGAAATTTTTAAAAATTCTAGAAATGAATGATGAGGGAAGACATCAATGAAATTGAAATAAAACAATTTAAAAATTTGATGAAATAGGGGCTGGAGAGATGGCTCAGCAGTTAAAACATTTGCCTTTAGAGCAGCAGGACCTGAGTTCACGTTCCCAGTACCCATGTAAAGCCAAATGCACAAGGTGGCACATGTAGCTGGAGTTTGCTTGCTGTGGCTGGAGGCCTTGGAGTGCTGATTCTCTCTCTCTCTCTCTCTCTCTCTCTCTCTCTCTCTCTCTCTCACACACACACACACACACACATAAATAAATAAAATAAAAATTTGATGAAACAATGAGCCAGTTCTTGGGAAAAAAGTAAACAAGATTAATAAACCTCTGGCCAAGATCATAAGAAAAAAAGAACTAATCAACAAGATTAGAGATGAAAAAGAAGATGCTACAAAGAACACCAATGAAATTGGAAAAATCATTAGGAAATATTTCAAAAACCTATACTGTACAAAATTAAAAAATTTGGAAGAAATGGATGAATTTCTTAATTCATATTCACCAAAGCTCAACACAGAAGAGAGAAATTATGTGAATAGCTCTCAATAAGATTTATGGAGTAATTAAAACCTTCCAATCAAAACAAGTTCAGGCCCAAATAGATTCATTGTTGACTTCTACCAAACCTTTAAAGAAGAACAAAAACCATGCTTCTCAAGTTATTCACAAAATTTTTCAATGCTCCCTGACTCCTTCTATGAAGCTAGCCTTACACTAATATCAAAACGAGACAGAGACAAGCCAGTTATAGAACAACATCCCTGATGAACTTGGATGCAAAACCAAATCTCAATAAAATTCTTGCAAAACAAATCCAAGAACACATCAAAAGTATCATCCATCTTGATCAAGTAGGTTTCATTCCAGGCATGCATAGCTTGTTAAACATATGGAAACTGATAAAACATAGTACATCACATAAATATACTTAAGGACCAAAATCACATGATCATAGTAATAGATGCAGAAAAGTCATTTGGCAAAAACATCTCTTGAAGATTAAAACACTAGAAAGACTGGGAAAGGAAAGGAAATATCTCAACATAATAAGAGCTATATATAACAGGCCTAAGCCTCCTTTCAAAAACTGAAACATTCTCAGTAGGATCTGGAACAAGACAGAGGTTTCCACTCTCCCCACTGCTATTTAGCACAGTACCTAACATAAGACAAGAGAAAGAAATGATAGAGATAAAACTTGAAAATTAAGAAGCCAAATTAGCCTTATTTGCAGATGATATGATTCTCTACATAAGTGACCTCAAAGATCAACCAAAAAACTCCTAGAGATGGTCAACTCTTTCAGCAAAGTGGCAGGGCGTAAAAAACAACATATAAAAATCACTAGCCTTTGTATATACCAGAGACAAACATAGGAAAACAGAACCATAAAATCAGTCCTAGTTATACTGGTCATGAAAGAGAGAAGGAGGGGAGGGGAAGGGAGGGAAGGGGAGAAGGAAGGAAAAAAGACATCTTGGAATATTCCTGACTAAGGAAGTGAAAGACTTTTTAAATAAAAACAACAAAGCATTGGAGAAATTGAGGAAGACATGAGAAGATGGAAAGATAATCCCATGTCCATAGATCAGAAGTATTGTGAAAATGGTCGTCATACTAAAAGCAACATACAGATTCAAGGTAATTCCAACCAAAATTCTGGCACTATTTTTCACAGAAATAGAGAAAAAATAGTCTCAAAATTCATATGGAAGCACAAAAGGACTCAGATAGCTACAAATGTCCTGGGCAAAAAGAACATTACTGTTGGTATCATCATACCTGATTTCAACTTATACCTGGATCTTGTCTGTTTTGAGATTAGTAGTAGATCCAGATATAAGTTCTAATAATCACAGCCATGTGATCCTTGACAAAGAGGCCAAAAGTGCACATTGGGGAAAAGACAGCATTTTTAACAAAAGTGCTGGAGAAACTGGATGACAACATTGGAAGAATGCATTTATACCCTCTTCTCTCACCCTGCAGAAAAGTCAACTTCAAACAGATCAAGGACCTCAATATAGACTGGAAACTCTAAAACAACAGAAGAAAAAGCAGGGAGAACACTCCAAAATACAGTCATAAGGAAAGACTTTCTGTCTAAGATCTTGGTTGCCCAGGGAATAGAAAATGATCACTGGAATCACAGTAAACTAAAAGGCTAAGAAAACCATCAATAAGAGTCAACAGACAGCATAAAGAATGGAAGAAAATCTTCACCAGCTATAAATCTAACAGGGTTTTAATATCTAAAATATAAAAACTTTTAAAAAAAAAGCTAATCAATAAAAGAAATTCATCAACCCACTCAAAGATAGGACTGGAGACAGAAGAGACTTCTCAAAGGAAGAAATACAAATGGCCAATAAACACCAAACAAGATATTCATCAACTTGTGTCATCAGGAAATAAATGCAAACTATAATTACTTTGAGATTCTATCTCACTTTGGTTAGAATGGCGATTATCAAAAAATAAAATGATGGCTGGGCGTGGTAGCGCATGCCTTTAGTCCCAGCACTCAGGAGGCAGAGGTAGGATGACTGTGAGTTCAAGGTCAGCCTGAGACTACATAGTGAATTCCAGGTCAGCCTGGGCTAGAAAAAGACCCTACTTCAAAAAGTAAGTAATAAACTGACAACAAATGGTGGCAAGGGTTTGGGAAAGAGGAACTTGTATCGCCACTTTGGAAATCAGTACAGATGTTCCTCAAAAAAATCTAAAAACAGAAATGGCTTAGCACTTAAGCGTGCTTGCTTACAAAGCACAATGGTCCAGGTTTGATTCTCCAGTACCCAAGTGTGATGGTTTGATTCAGGTGTCCCCCATAAGCTTTTGTGTTCTGAATACTTAATTCCCAGCTGGCTGATGGCAGTTTTGGAATTGGAACCGTGTTGGAGCTGTGTTGTTGGGGGGGGGGGGGGTCACAGGTCACCAACAGTGTGAACAAAGCAGTGGCTCCTGCAAACTACAAGATCAACCAAGCAGGCAAGATGGCATCAATAGTGGCACACAGGCTGTGGGGGCATCAACTGCTCTCTGCCTGAATATGAGGCCTGCTCAGTGGGAGAGCGCTCATATCTGTACGGAGAACCAAGTCAGAGGCCAATGGCTTTGGCAGGTCACACTGTTCTTTGGCTAAAAGGAGAGGTTATTACCACCAAGTCTACGCCATGCCTACACTCTTTTCTCCATGCTGCTGTCACTCTTAGCTACAGAAGGAAGCAAATACTGGGGAGACCTAAGGCCAATCAGAACACTTGCATTAGTCAGTCATCTCTATGACGTCAGCCAGGGAAAGTGGCGGCTTCAATGAGTGCCACTCTCCCTGTTAGCCAGAGAACCTCCTCCACAGAAATGTGGTAGAAACTGAGGAAATTAAAAACTCATCCAAGCAGAAAATAGGAGGCTGCTGAGAGCTCAACACTAAAGGAGACTTATAACATGCCTTCCAAGGCTCGAGACATATTGTAGAGGGGGGGGCAGAAAGAGCAAGAGCTACAGGGTGGGAAGATGTACTCTGAGGTGTCCACTGTCCCCCTCTGGCCCCACTGTGATTACAGATGACTCCACTTAGGAGGCCCAGTGGAATGGGGGTAGGGGGGTGTAAGAGGAATAACCTGGTGGGAATATGACCAATTTGCAATGTGTTGATATATTAAAATTCAATAATTTTTTAACACCACTTCTCATCTGTCTCAGGTTTAACTGGTGGTAAACAAGTGATTAATACATGACCTTCCCAGAGACCAAAGCCTACTAAGTGTCCTAGAAAGTTTTCAGCCTTCCAAGACAAAAAGGTAGGTTTACCATTCGATTCTATTCTAATGCTTTGTTCCTTTCTTGTATCAATCTATCCTTCCTCATTCCCTCTCCCCACCTTGAATAAGATTATTTTAATCTTGCAGAAGAATTAATTTGCACTGCCTAACTGAACCACTTGATGGTGCTCCAAGCCAATGCATCGCTTCATCATTCAGTTGGACTGAGAGTCTAGAGAATCCCCTGGCTCTGGGGGTAGGCAAAGATGTATTGGGGAATTCCTTGTCAAGTTGTGTTTTCCAACCAGCAAATGGAAAATCTATCCTGTAAAGTTTACTCATTTCCACCATGAGTATAAAAATCAAAGAAGCTGACAAGGTCTTTCTAAAGAAAGGGTTCAGAGATGAAATAGCTTTGAGCTGAGCCTAAATGAAGTGAAGGAGTTTGCCAGGTAACCAGGCAAGGAAAGAACTGAACAGAGAAAAGGAGACATACAAGAGCAGGATGCTTTCAGAGAACTACATGTAGTTCAGTATAGTTCAAACACCAGCAATGTGTGAAATTGTGAAAGGAGGCAAAATGGTATAAAAATTAAGTCCAGCTGCTGGACATCTTCAAGTTCTAGAACATGAACTCCAAGAAGACAGGTTCCCTCCCACCACTATACTTTAATGCTTAGAACAATACTGGTGACAGTGGGGACACAGCAAATACCTACTGTGCTGAGAGAGCAGAACAGCACAGCACTAAAGCGCTCTGACGGGCCTGCACTGCACTGTAGCATGACCCAGCTGAAGCAGAGAGCCTGCAGCTCTAGCTGCCAAGAATTTGAAAAGGGGTGTTTCAAGCTATGGAAAAGTAAAGAAATATCTTAAATCATCTTAAATACATCCTTAAATTGTTAAATAAATGCCCAAGAAACAATTCACTTCTCAGCTTATTGAAAAAACAAACAGGAAATGGGTCAAGAAGATATCTATACTTTTATAGGAAACATTTTGAGCATTTTCTTCAGCTTAACAAATTGCCATTACAAATTTTGCCAGCACAGAAACATGTGACCCAATAGCCACAGCTGTGGACAAACACCCTACTCTCCAGACTCAGAACCCCAAACTGAAAACAAACAACAGAACAACAGAATCCCCCCCCCCCCCCCCAAAAAAAACTTGGTATCCCCACCCACCCACCAACAGCTTAGAAATCTGTCTTACAAAGCAGCTGACCTGCAGGTCTCATGGTGAAACACTGTTGTAATGGGGGGGGGGGCACACATGACAAGTCATCACCATTGGCATAAACGGAGATTCACCTGGTTAGAGATCAATTGCTCCAACAGAGCTCATGGTACATCAAGACAATTTCTTAGTTTGTACAACTTACCAGATATGAATATTTCCAATGAGAATCTGACACAGTTTATAGTTCTATTTGGACTTCATTGGCTTTAATTACCTCCTCTTACTGTCACTAGCAATTAACAAGAGAAAGGGATGGAGTCTGTTTTCACTCAGTAGCCATTTCTCAATATTTAGCTTTAAGACTCCTTGAAGACATATGTAATTACTGCATGCAGTAACATCTTAACAAAATATTAGGAGTATCTTCTCTCAAAAAAAAACTTAGTTTATTATTTTTATTTATTTTATCTTAATTTGTTCCATTTGTTTTCTAAATCTCACAGATGAAACCAAATCTATTCTGATTAAAAACACAAGTTTAACTAATTGACAAAGAAATCACAAAGACCAAAGCACTGAAAGGTAGCTAACCTGAGGGAGTGGAGCCCTCAGGAGTTCTTCTCAGTCTGTGTTTACTTCACATGTAAATGATGTATTCTTTGGTAATCTCTTGCCAAGGGTGAAAAAACCCACTCCAATAGCAGGGCAGCTGCAACATACAGCTGCTTTCTCTAGATTCTTCTTCCACTACTTTCCCCTGGTGAAAAGTCAGGCAAAGGAAACCCAAGGGGTAGTTTCAGTTGGCAAGTAATCTGGCTGATAATATGTTTTCCTAGTCCAGAGAGAAAAATGATGGTGCAGACAACACCTCCATGGGAATCAAGGATCCACTGAGCCAGGATGTGACCCCTTCATCATCAGTCTCTACAGCATGGTCACTGTAGGCAATCATGTTATTACATCTTTGTTGACTTGTTTACTGTCCATGTCCCTCTCACTAAAGATAATCAGCAAGAACTCTAACTGCTCTTTTTGCTCTTGTATCTCCAAGTGCTGTATATTTCTTGACTGAAGAAATAAGAACACATCATGTAGACCCCTAGTTTGGGGGCATGATGTGTTTAAATATCTGCCTGCCCTCTCTTGTGTGCCTCGAAGACACGGACTTGGGGTTTTCTCATTGCCTGGTAAGCAGCAAACCCCTTGGTGATGTTAAACTGAACTGACCTTAGGCCAGTTACATGACTCCTATTAACCCTTACTTTTCAATTTGTAACAAGGCAAGGTTAATATCTAGCTCAGATGAGGTAACAAGATATGTGAACACGAGACAGTTGATAGAATCTCTTCCTCTTTTTTATATTTAACATCACTTCCCATTTTTTCAGTGTTTTTATAGATGTCACATTATCATCCATCTCACTTGCCTTCAGAAGGAGAAATTAAAGCTCAAAACAATGAAGCAACTTTCTGCAGGTCAGATCACAAGTGGTGAAAAGAGAACTCAAATCTTGATCTGCTGACTTGGAGCTCAATGTTCTTTCCTCACTGTTTCTAAAGACACAGGTAGACAAATGGAGTTTGCATAAAACCACAGGATTGAGGGACTTACAGCATTGAAACGATTAAGATCCATGCAGAGCTTCCTGATGTCTCCTTATAAGGCAGGTTTGAGGAAGTATCACAGGATGCTTAAGTTTAAGGGAAATTATCCACAGAAATAAGGCATTTGCATGCTTTAAAGTGTCTCCCTCAGCAGGCTGCTTCTTAGTGCAAGGAGAACAATAGCAGCTATACAGAAGAAAAAATGGGTAACACATAACCAGGAGGTCGAAATTAATACTACCAATGAGGAGCAGGTAGACACTGTCTTTGCATGTGACACTCTGAGGAGGGCATAGCAAGTATTTTGTCTAGAAAAGCATAACCTGAATCTAACGATGAGGATGCATCAAATAAGTCTCAAATGAGGAATGTTCAAGTAAGAAGACTGAGAAGGAGTGTTGTACTCTTCCAAAGTGGCAATGCTATAAAGGAGAAAGAAATTTGGTAACAAATTCCATATTGATAGAAAAATCAAGAAATAGGAAAATTGAATACAAGATCCTAGACTGAATATTTTACTGGAGAATAAAAAATACTATAAAGAAGGCTGAGAATATGGCTGAGGCCTTCAGTTCAATCCCCAGTACTGGGGGTGGGATGCGGGAGACTATAAAGAATATTGAGGTGGTTAAATGGTACATACATCTACCTCAGGAAGCAGACCAGGATTTTGATTTCAAGGCCAGCTTGGGCTACATAGTGAAACCCTGTCTCAAAAATTCATTCATAAATAAAGTAAAAACCCAAAAATTAGATGAAAATATCGATGTTAAACCTAAAGTTGTTAACTCCACTGTAGCTATGTAACAATATCCCTTTTTTTTTTTTTTTTCAGAAATGTTCACTCATGAGTTTGGTGGTAAAGGGTACAATATACGCAATTTACTCTAAGGATAAGATAGGTGGGGCAAAATGTTAATTCAATATGGGCAGAAGGTATTAGGGTGCTTTTGGAACTGTTTCTATTCTAATAACATATAGAGATATTATACGAAATCAAAAGGGCCCTGAGAGTTACAGACTGAGAGCTTCAGAGGTTTGAGGATGGCTATGTCGTACTTGCTTAGCATTCATCTCTAGTCAACACAGGGCAGATAGATGAGTCTAGGCCTTGGGCTCATTACATACACAGTTAGATTACATGTGATGTTCTACTGTTTGAAAGATTTAAGCTGAAGTACCTCCCACCCAATTAATGATAAGTTCATAATGAGAGCAAAATGTGCTTTGATAGGGTTATTCAAGAAGGTGATTCTTATCCTTGGTTTAAATCAATATAATTTATTGGTCCCATAATTCACCTCTGGATCATTTATATTACATTTTGTTGCCACTGTTCTTTTATTCCCTTAGGGCATTGTCATGTTGTTCAGATACATGGCACCAAACCAGATATGCTACTATTTATCTGCATGTCCAAGAAGCCTGCATTCTCAAAGAGAATTTTAAATGCTATTATTAGAAAAATCCTGAAACTTTGCAGCATAGCATGATTCCAGAAACCATGCAAATGGGGCAGCTAAAACCTCAAGATGAAAAGCACAGGGACTCCCTGAAGCAGCTGAAAGTGCTCACTATCACGATGTACAGGCCATGCTTAAACCAGAGTCCTATGCAGTTCCAATATGCACCACATAAACAAACAAGGTGAAGACTTAGTCAAGAATATGCTAGACTGAAGCCAGGCGTGGTAGTGCACGCCTTTAATCCCAGCACTTGGGAGGCAGAGGTAGGAGAATCGCTGTGAGTTCAAGGCCAGCCTGAGCCTCCAGTGAATTCCAGATCAGCCTGAGCTAGAGTGAGACCCTACCTCGAAACACCAAAAAAAAAAAAAAACCCCAACAACAAAAAGAATATGCTAGACTGAGGAGCAGAAGGAAAGACATAGTAGACAACAGTGTATGAGACACAGGAAAAGAGAAAGGAAGTTGTAAGCAAATGTACCCGGTGCCAAAATAAGGTTGCCCTGGGGAGAAGAACTGTGACCTGAGCCTTCGAGATAAACTAACTAGGGTCCAAAGCTCAGAAGCAAAGGGCACTGGGTAGAAGTGTGGACTAGACCTGGGGAGGAGTTGAGCGTGTGCACAGCACAACACAATGTCCCCTCTGGTCTGAACACAGGGGAGGGAAGGAGGATGATATCCCTATGGAGTCTGAATTCAATCCTTTAAAAATATTTATTTATTTGTTTATTGAAAGGGAGAGAGAGACAGAGAGAAAATGGGCATGCCAAGGCCTCTTGCCACTGTAAATGAACTCCAGACACATGCGCCACTTTGTGCATCCAGTTTTACATGGGTACTGGGGAATCAAATCTGGGCTGGCAGGCTTTGCAAGCATTTCTCCAGCACCCTAAATTCAATCTGAAACCTTACCTCAAATACAGGCACTGGAGGACTGTAAAAGAAGAAAACTTTATTTCATCTGTATTTTGATCAAATAATCCAGGAAACATGGGTTGGAGTGAAAAGTGATAAATACTAGAAGCCCCTCAAATTAGGAAGACAGGAATATCACCAAAGAAAAACTACTAAGTTTTACCTTAGGGCTTATTTATGTCTTATGATTCTTTTTTCTCCTTTTGATTAGAATTAAGATGAGGCTACTTCAGTGTTCTGGTAAATGTTCATAGATCATCACAACTACATTTCCCTTCATGAACATGAAGCTTTCATTGTAACCAAATTCATTGTAAGTGTAGACTTTAAACGAATTCTTGTGAAGAAGACAATGATGGATGAAATCACCTAATTTATCTAAGTACAATATTTCAGAAGACAAATAATGTTTTGTAGTAGCTTCTAGTCATATCAAATTAATAATAGCCAGAGACTCTGGAGGAAAATATTTTTGAGGGAAATAAGTGGTGAAAATAAGAGGAGGCTATCTTGCCTATTAATAGAATTTTAGAAATCACTTTTATGCATTCACAAGGCCTCAACTCATTGAAATACAGTGAGACTAGTCACTGCCAATCTTAAGCTCCTGACTAGTCTCACTGGTGTTTAAAATTACTAAACTAATGTTTTAAATGTTATAGTTTCGTCAGAAAAACTGTAACACAGCAGAGCATGGATGCCTCTCCTCCCACGAATGTGTTACCAGTCTCCTTGCTACCATAATATAATCTACATAGCAGATTTCAGTTACCAGTCTTATGATGGTGTCAAGGAAGAGTGGTCGGAAAAGTGCAGCTTAAGACTCAAAATTCTAGAAAACCATCTACCCCAAGGTACCCTCTGAATACAAAACTGCAACTCACAATAATGTCAAGTGATTATGATATCTAGGCATCCTTTGGAGGAAGCTAAGGGAAGGGGGTCAGAGGGCACAGGTTTCCAGTGGGCCCTGGGAGATAAGGGAACATTCTCTCTCATAACAGGTGATCCAGTTCCAGTATCTATGTAGAATAAAAGCCTATGGAATATACTGCTAGTGGAAAATAGCCTCATAAAACAGGAAAGCTTCCACTGTTCCACTGCTAAATAGAGACATTAGGTCCATCAAAAAAGTTCTCTGAGTGTGTATGTTTAAGCCCTTTGATTAATGCTGTTCTCACTTTTGGTTAGAGAACCTTCTTTTTTACAGATGGCAAATACTGTAAAGACTCATCAAAAATGACAAGAAGAGAAAGTCCAGAGTGCACCACTGGGCCAGTCATCTCTATCTCCTCCGCCATGGCTCAGGGAACAATGCAGAGATAGTTTGGAAAGAATGTGGTGCTGTATTCACTGCCTGCCATAGAACCATCTATGGAGAAGGTGGTAGAGGCTGGGGAGAACTCAGCATTAAAAAGATTTCTACTACTTTCCCCAAGGTTCATGGAACATTTTGGAAGAGGGGTGGGAGAGTTGAAGAGCCATGGGTGTGAAGGCATACTTGGGGGCACTGTCCTTCTGACATTAATGACTCACAATTGTTGTTGGAACCTCCACAATACCAGCACAGTTCTAAGGCCATCAACATTTGACATGGAGGACAGAGGAAGCAAACAGGAAGGCATAACAAAGCAGACAAGGACTACCTGGAAAGAGGAGGCCCTCAGGGGACCAACAAACATGAAAGGATAAAGGGACAGGAACATGATCAAATTACTGTATGTTCATATATTAAAGTTTGTAATTTAAAAAAAGATGAGAAACAAAATTTTGATCCCGCATTTGAAACTAGTGTTATGGTTTGATACAGGTGTCCCCCACAAACAATTGAATGTGTTCTGATAGATCGATCCTCAGCTGATGGCAGTTTGGGTTTTACAACCTCGATGAAGCTGTGTTGTTGGGGG